>JAECUM010024702.1:0-68551 GCA_016617855.1 Megalonaias nervosa
CCTGCAGGTTAGATAACCGATTATTCTGGGGATCTCCATCAATGTGATCAACTACAAGTCCATCCTTGATCAATCCAAAATGACATTCGTAGATGAATTTATGTGAGTAATAATGTTTATTTCCCTTGGTATTAAACGCAAGATAACCAGTATTAGTAATACTACCTACTGGTTTTTTTAATCGACAGTTTCTAATCACACCATCTCGGGATGATTCATAATTGGTAAGGATTGGATGTGACACAAATTCGTTTTGCTCCATTATATATATAATATTATTTGTCTAAATCATTGTTTTGAAATCTAACCAAATAATCTTCTACGGTCTTTATAGGAGAGTCAGTGTTATTTTTTTTGTCATAATATCGTTTTAATTCTCTGTATTTTTTTCCGCCACATTTTAGACACAATTGAGTTTTTCCTCTTACTCCAACACCGCATTTCACACACGGTATTCGTCCTGTACTTCCATTTTTGATACTTTGTGCATGATTTCCGCAGTATTTGTTCACACACGATTTATTACAAGTAGAAGTATATCCAATTTTGAGCCAAGCACATTTGTTTTGTGTTTCAAGCATTATATATATACTAAAATTTTAATTTAAATATTTGTTTTAATTATATGGAGGAATTATCCGTTATTAAACCTTCCCCTGCTAGATTCGATCTTGACAGACTATCAGAATATAAATTTAGTACTTCGATGCAGGATCTGGCATTAACGGAATAGGATGTAACCGAACGTATTCGTGAAGCAAAAAGGGAATTTCGTGACGATGGTGCTGCTCATGTATGGTCAACATTCAGAGTTGGAAATGTTACTAATATGATGAATGACAAACGGGGAAAAGTAATTATTAATCACCTTAATAATCAAAAATATTTTATTTTAATAAAATTTATTGTAAATACAGAAGAAGATATTTGGATTATTCGTGATAAGCGCGATCCAGTCCGTGTGCAGTCCGGGGGTAATATTGTTCTTTTGAGTAATAAATCTAAGCCCGGAATACTAACCGGTGTTGACAAACCTTACTATATACAAAGTTATCCAGCAACTGCAGTTGTATATGCAATATATCCGCTGAATGATAAACCTAATGTTGCGGATCTCAAACCGATGAAAATTTCAAGAATAAACTGTGTAGCTGAACGAGTTACAGAACATTTCATAAACGCGATACGTGGTAATGGTTTAACTGATTTAAGACGTAAAAAAATAAACACATGGGCAGAGTCGGTTAAAGATACCGGAGCGTCTATCAAAGATGTTGCTGAGCTAGAAAAGAAATTAAAATTCCCAATAACAGTAAAAACGCTGACAGGAGAGATTTTATATAAATCGAAATATAAATCAAGAGGAGCTCCGATAGATATTATTGATCATAACGCGCACGCATGGACTAATGCTGTAACGATATTTCCACGAGATAGAAAAGTTAAATTTTATAACGGTGACATCTTTGATTTTATTAAAAATATCAGCAAAAGTGACCCTGTATCCGTTTGGTTATTTCAGAGTTCGGAATATGATCATTACGATCAGTTTGTACGGCCTAATGGTGATATTTACCGTACAGAATCTCTTAATGTAGAAATGGAACATCTTGCACAGCGCCTTTGGCGTGAATATACTTCAGACGATGTCAAAATTAGACAATTATTAAATAATTGTTTTACAATTCCATCTGTAGCGGTTCATTTCGCTCAGGAAAAAAATTTATGGAAACCAACACGATCGGAATTCCTTGAAGATGTCAAGAAAAGCTGTGTAGAATATGGTCACGGTGGATTATGGAACACCAAATACAACCATAGTGATGTTATCTCGATTGATATGGTAGCGTGTTATCCTGGGAGTTTTCTTGGATATGGATTATGTTCTAAATACTTTAAGAGATTCGGACATCCTACACATGACATGACCAGGGTTGCGATAAACGGACATTTACCAGATTTTGACTTAACCGGATTGCTCATGTAGAATTATTCGAATTTGCAGAAAATCTCCATCCGATTACTTATGCTTGGTTTGGAAGACATTTTTCAGAGCGATGTTGGGTTCCAATAGTACTATTGCGATATATGCTTGATGTTGGATTTTTAATATCGTTGAGAGTAACTTAAGCGATTATATCGTATAATTCACAGAAGCAAGTTTGGTTACCAGAACCAAATAGATTTAATATTGATGATACCAGGAAAGAATTCCCTGATATTGATGAAGATAATATCATTAAAATAAATAAATGCAGGAACGAGTACGATGAGAAATTTACAAAAGATCTTGGTAGAAAGATAATCGGTAAATTCACTCAAGGTGGTTCATACGATCACAAACGAACGTGTACAAGATTGATTATGGACGATGCTGAACTAGATTTTATAATCGCTGATACAACTGAGAAAAATACGTTTATAAACAGATGTAATGCTTATTTATCAGATGGAACGAAACTAGGTACCATTGTGAGTTATCTTGATGGCGAGTCACCGCAGTTTACTCGTTTAAGATCTTCGATGTTGGCATATGTTTCTATAAATCTATTATCGATGATAAATAAATTTTCCCGTTACGCCGTCAGAGTCGCTACGGATTCATTTTATGTACATAAAAAATATAAAGATTTATTAAAACTCGGTAATGGTGAATGGGGATCATGGAGAATAAAACAGGAAAATATACTTAGTTATTCTGAATCTGCCGACGTTGAAATTAAGGAAATATATTACAAAAATAATAATCAAATATTAAAGTCATCTGCACCATCTGTGTACGATCCTGTATCTATACATAAAACCGTTTATCTTAATGGGTGTGGAGGGTCAGGTAAAACAACTCGTGTTATTAATTTATTTATAAATAATATATCAGATATGATTGTTTTAACACCGACGCACAAACTTGCCAGAGAAATAAAGCAACGAGGAGTAAAATCGTGTACTTATCACAGTTTCTTTAGATGGTGTGGAGATACCTGGACTCCTGAACGAATGGGTGAGAAATATATACCTAAATATATTATATGGGACGAGGTATGCACGGTGTCGTTAGAAACACTAAAAACATTTCTTGATTGGTTGTTACTAAAGAATACTGCTGTGATTATGTGCGGCGATAATGGTCAACCACCACCCTTTGTTGGAGAGTCTCCACATGAATGGCTGAAGAATAACGTAGATTATTATGAAGAAATAAATGATGACCATAGAGCTATTGATGAACCGCTGAAGGAATTTAAAAAGTTAATCAGACTTCAACCAGACAGAGTACAATGTGAGATAATGCGAGGAGTAATTCCAGAGACTTCTATAAATGAATTTTGGACTTTATGGAATCCCGCTGATTTAATAGTCGCGAGTAGAAAGATAGTTCGTGATGAACTACAGGATAAATTATTTACGTTACATAAAGAAAAGTTTTCAGATCTACCTGTACCATTATGTTATCGCCCCCCAGATACTCGACGACAGAATATTGATGTTGAAAATCCTGGTGCCTTGGTTCCACCAAGGATACAGAATCTTGTCTTGAATGATATTATTTTAGTCGATATTAATGTCGTTGAGAATGCGCTGAGTATGAATAAATCGCCGTGGACGTTAGGATACGCTATAACGATTCACTCGTCACAGGGATTAACTATAACTGATACTAAAATCTGGATTATAGATGATAGGATCGAGTGGTCAAATTTAGTATATCTCGCCGTATCTCGAGTCAGGAGAATATCGCAACTGAGTAGAGTTATTGTAGATTACGTAATAACTGAAGAAATCGCTAACAATATCGATATCAATAAAAAATTAGTCAGCTATAAAAAGTGTGACAAAAAAAAAATAAACGTGATTTTGATCTTGATACTGAATTTATTATAAAACTAAAACAACTACAAAATAATAATTGTGCAAGTTGCAACTGTAATATGTTATGGCAGTATTCGAATAATAATCCAAGACAATTTACCGTAGACAGAATTAATAGTGATCTCGGTCATATACGTGATAATGTGATGCTGACCTGTCTTGAGTGTAATCGACGTCGAGGCTCTGGACGTTTACAAAATTGAGCATGGTGGTAATTGTGTATTCTCAGGAATTATTTGCAATTGTTCACGTACAAATCCACGTTGAGGGGCTGTAGAATCTAGTCTGTATATTGGAGGTCTACCAGTGGATCTAACCACGCTAGAAATTTTATGTGTAGTTACGCTCCAGATAGGATCGGTTGCTCTTTTTTTTACCACCTTCAAGTTCGCCAGGTTCATATAAATATCTAACTGTAACATTTCCTAATACTGGTTGAGAGAAAGATTCACGTCGTATTGGTATATATATTTTTTTGATCGCATTAGAAGGTTTCATGGAAGTTGCACGAGTAATTTCATTATTCAACGCAGTTATCACACTCGGTAATCTTGCAACCCATTCACGAGATCGCTCACCCGACTTAAGGTCAGTAGATATTTCCTTTGCATATTGGTATCCGAATAACCGCTCAGCAAGAGTTCTATTAAATCGTTCAACGATTGCCTGATCACGACGAATTTCAGTATATCCTCGTCTGATTTTAACGTTACGTTTCTTCATCAACGATGATACTACTCCAAGAAATTCTTTACCGGGATCAACTTGTAATAACCGTGGCCATCGTAGACCACCACGTTGATAAATGCGTTCAAACGCAGATGCAACTTCGGATGTTGTCTTTGTTGATAGCGGCTCCGCTTCTTTATATCTACTCGCAACGTCAACGACAGTTAACGCGTATTTGTACGTGCGTGATTTTCGTTCACGTGTTTTAATGGTATCGTGTGGTAAAAACAAAATATCTGCTTGATGAACTTCATTAGGGACACTAACATCAAAATGCGCGTAATGAATTCTTTTAGGTGGACTTAGGAAGATTTGCCATATTGCTTGTCGTGCTAACCATGATGCAGCGACATCACGTGAAACTTTTGCTGCTTCGGCGAGTTTACCAATCGCTGCTTTACCTCTCCAAAATCCTCTCGGGGAATAATAAACAGATTCCATTATGATAGTTATATAATTAATTACCAGCCCCTAACACTAGTTTACCTTTCATAGCAGTTTTTACTAGAAAACTAGCTAATTTTTCTCAGAGAGATTTATTAGGTATAGAATTTAACGCGTGAATCAATTTCACATCTGCGAGATGTCGGTGTTGCAAATCTTTACTTTTATACGCGACATCATGAACGTGACACGCTTGATCGATCTTATTTACTGGATACTCTCCTGGTTTTGGTTGATCTTGATCATCGAGTCTGATATCAAGTCGAGTTCCAGGACCACAATAATTATATCCGGGTAAATGTTTCTCACGGGGATATTTAGCCCATGGAGCTCCTGGTAATTTTCCTAACGAAGCAGCGATATCACCCCCACCTGTCTTTGTTGGAATAAATTTATATTTCTTGGTACCACATTTCACACACTTGCCTGTAAGTGCACGTCTTTTATTTTTTGTTGTTATTGTCGTTAATTCAGTGGTATCGGTAGGTGCTCTGCATCGAACACAATATAGACTCATATTATTTATTATATGGATATAATTGACTTTCTGCGACACGAAAACAAGAGCCAGTAAAACACCATCCAGCGCTTCCGAATTCTATCAGAATGATTATAATAGGCCCATCTGGAAGTGGGAAGACGCAATTACTGCTTAATCTAATAATGCGATGGTTGAAGTGGGATAAATTATATTTAGTAGCGCCATCTGTAGATGATCAGCGATGTTACGAAGTACTTAAAGATTTTAATGAAAACGCAAAATCGTTACATGAAGACAATGTCATAGACTTTATTACTGATACTGATGAAGCTCCATCCGTAGATGATCTGGATGGATTCATTAATAATTTAGTGGTGTACGATGATGTTATGCTGGACAAACAATCAAATCCAGCTAGAATATTTTCACGAGGTAGACATAAAAATACAGACGTGATTTATGTTACACAGAGATATACACAAATTCCAAAAGTAATCCGAGACAACTGTAACATTTTAGTTGTGTTCAACGGAGTAGATAATCATACGCTGCAGAATATTTATTATACTTGGTGTTCAGGCGACATGGACATGAATAAATTTAAAAATTTCTTTTCAAAAGCACAAGCTGCTCCATTTGGTTTTGTAACGATAAATTTACACGATCCTAGGTCAAGATATCGTAACGGACTTGATATAATTTTTGGATAAAAATCATAGCAGCAGGAAGGGTGAATGACCAACGCGTAGTGACCAGTACGTGAAAAAATCAGAAAAAATCTGGTCAATTAAAGAAGTTTTCATTATTAAGACAAAAACTTTAATGTCTCAGGCAAGTGGTCTGTTCACCCTTCCTGCTGCTATTCTATTTCACAAATCAGTTCATCTTAAAAACAAAATCCATGCAAAACCCACATTTCTCAGTCGAAAATCGGGACGTGAAAATATACAAATAATTTTTATTTAAATAATTTAAAATATATCTTATAATTTAAGTTTCCGACTCTTTTAATTTTGTTATTGTTGCTGCTGTTGGTTTTAATCATCCTTTAGGCTCTAAGCTGTGCCTTATTTATTTACCTAATCACTAAATTCACTTTGAATGAAGGCCTTTTTTTAAAAATACTTTGCTTGTTTATATTTTAAGCTGTGTGCTATACACTGCAATTATATGTCTTGAAGTTCATCTTGATTTAATGTCTTTATTGTTTTTTATGTCATGTCGGTTAAAGGCTCATTAGAACTTATACTGAATTGTTTGTTTGTTTTTATTCATGCCAACTGTAAATAAATCATAGTTTATCAAAGCCCTTGAGTATAGGTTAATTTCTTAAAAACAAATTAGAATTTATGGATGATATTTGTTATGAAGCTAGAGATCAAAGGAATCTATACGACGAGATAGAATTTATTCAAAATATAAGCCCTAGTTTATTTATATGCGTCTCGAGACTCGTAAGGTTCAATGGTTTGAGTTGTGGTGTTTGACCCGACCGCAATTTTGTGATATAGTAAAATTGAGAAAACCAGTCTACTTTGAGTATATTTCCTGTTCCTGTTGCAGATGTGGAAAAGAAAATGAACACATTTCTGTCTCGTTTGAATACAATTTTTGCTTTCACGCTCAGCGTGATGGCAGGATTGACATTTTTATGTTTCTTATCTACTGTATTTAATGACAACAAGACGCTAGTTTCAATCAATACAGGGAAAATAATTGTGTAAGTAAAAACATTTCGCTTCAGTAACGGCTTAGCAAACAGCTGTCGTGTAAGTAGACCAAGTTCATAGCTGCCAACCCTCACGATTTTGGCGTGAATTTCACGACTTTCTACAGCGATTCACGGATTCATGCCGCATGCAAAAAAATCACGAATTCCCTAATTCTCTATTATTTTAAATTTTCCCGTTAAGTGCTAGTCGTAATATCTGCAGTTGCCGAAACAGTCCGGTATTGCTAGTCGCTATATTAGTAGAACTATAGCCGATTCGTACAGTTGGCACGGTAGCAAGCATTTTAGCGTATTTTAATTTTTATATATAAGAGTCTCTGTCTATGTCTATAAATACGTTGACGCAGTCACACTTGACTATTAAGCAACGGGTGGTGCGTGGTCAAAGATAAAGAGAAGACGGAAGTGATAGGACAGTCAGAAGAGTAATGACAGGAAAGGCAGAAATAAGTAAAAGAGTGTCAGTGTACGTTTTCGTTCCTTCATACTCAGACCAATCCGGCTACCGTAGCGGCGATGAGATATGAAGCCTCAACCGGCATAGCCCTGAGAATCACTAGGTCATACATGTAGCTGACTAGTTCATTAGAGTGTGATTTTGGAAAGCTCCTGCTTGTGAGATACCAAGTCAGGAGCTTCTGCAATTATTGCTGGTAATTTGTTCCAAGTCCCTATTGTAGAGTAGTTTTACATATGCTTTTGAAAGAAACTGGGGCCTAACCGGAATTTTTCTCCGCGTATGCGCCGCCAACACTGATTTGAATTACCATTCGGCATCGCACCACCAAGGAAAAAGAAACGCATTGCACAGAAAGTGAAGTTTAGTTTAGAATGTACCAAAAATTGACCATGCATACAGCCATCAAATACCAATATACATCATGCTTTTTGTACAGTGTGCCACAAATTTTAGCATTGGGCATGGTGGCAGGGATGATGTGAGGAAGCACAGTCATTGGTAGCAAAAAGCACATAGAGGTTGGGAAACTACATGAAGACAGCTTTTTCAAGTGTTAGAATTTTTGAGATTGAAAGATTAGCATATATTGTAATTTGCTGGAGTTCACAGTTTTCCATGCATGCGCTGACATGACTAATCGTTCACCATTCAACATTTCATCTTCTGGATTAATACCATTTTGTAATTAAGCTACAATGCAGTTAAAATGTTTTCACCTCCAAGGAAAAAGATTTGTATTCCACAAAAAGTGAAGTATAGATTGGAGTAACCAAAATTTGGCCTAGCATTCAGCCATCAGACATCGACATACATTATGCTTTTTGCACAGTAGTGTGCTGCAAATTTTACAATTGGGAATGTGCACAAGGGCTGGTATTGTTGCTTACAATTTACCTGTCATACATGTACCATGTAGTAATATTATTATATAGTACATGTGTGACAGATAAATTGTAAGCAACAATATGATCCCTAGTGGGCATTTGACAGAATGATTTAAAAAAGCACACTGCAATAGCACCCCAAGCAGATTTCATTTTTGGTGTACTTTAAGCCACCTACTCAAGTTCTGCATGCTGCCAATGCTGAAGCATTGTTTGTGAGCTTTCTTATTGAACATAACCTGTCTTTCTC
Organism: Megalonaias nervosa; assembly: GCA_016617855.1. NCBI lineage: Eukaryota > Metazoa > Mollusca > Bivalvia > Unionida > Unionidae > Megalonaias > Megalonaias nervosa. The sequence continues at coordinate 8,851 of JAECUM010024702.1, forward strand.
AGTTGGAGATCAGCAGCAGTGACAGTGAAAGATTATTCCCATTGTGAGGAAAAATAAGACAAACTTTAGTGCCTCCTTAGGTGCTGAAAATTTGCAACAATTTTAGTCTCCAAGATTAACCAGCAGGCAAGAAGCCTGAACTGTTTTGAAAACAAATTTACCATAGCTTGATTGTGGAAGTTCAAGACTGCCACAGCATCATATCATGACAAATAGCGTGAAGTTTGTGTATATCAGTAAATTTGGCTGCAAATAAAGTAGTACATGTAATCAGTGTAAATAACATGTTTTAGTTTTATTTTGGGATTTTCATATAATGCAGTACTGACCACCAAAGTGGATGGAGTTAGTGTCATGATATAATTTTTCACTAATTGCATTCAAAATTCACTAATTTTTATCCCACTTTTCACTAATTGTGAGTCTAGAGGGTTGGCAGCTCTGCAAGTTGTTATTCGCTTTTTTTCTGACATTACTGGAGGCAGAGACCAATGGTGTTTGGTATGAATTGTGCAAGGGTGCAAGCGTTTTAATCTCACTGACTATCGGGCCGCTTGCTAGTGATTAATAAATTTATTTCGACTGACCTTGGTATGCAGTCTGTGAGTAAAATCCCTCTTCCTTTGAGCATGGCATTAAATCCTTTAAAACATTCACGCATTTAATGTTAATCCCTGTCAAAACAGAACATCTGTGTATCCATCATTTATTGACCAGACATTTAAATTGCCAAGACATGCATGGAAGGCAGCATCACCGCAAGGTAAGAGTAACATCAGCTCCACCTAAGCTTTAGTCAGTTCCTAGTGATATAGTCCTCACTATCTAGATGGTTTCCATATGTTACTCTTAGTTCTGCTTTCCATGCATGTATCAGCAGTCTTAATTTTTGATGCCCCAGCACAAAACCTGCTTTGCAAATTTGGTCTCTGCCACCAGCAATGTCAGAAGAAAAAAAGGCAGAACAACTTATTGGTCTGTTGTGTAAGGAAAGGGCTTTTTCTCTTTGAAACAGTCAACGTCTTGTTTTATAAAAAGAAATTGTAAAATAGAGATATGTAATTGGGTGTTGTCCATATGCTACACATTTTATGTGACTTCAAGAAATAAAAGATATCTTCTCTTTGCATGTTCTGTAAAATCGCAAACTGGTTAAATTAATCATTTTGTTCTCCAGCTGATTCCATATCATTGGAAGACAAGGGTATAGTATTCCAGATTCCAAAACATATATTCGTAAACTTTATTTTATCCCTAGAAGTGCCAAAATCTTGAATAACTTAGATAGACCAGAACTTGCAACTTTTCAAGCACAGTGGCCTCCGTCTTATACAGTCACCCACACCAGTAGCCACCTGCTGTACACTGCCATTTTTTTCAACACCTACAATATTATGCACAAAAGTACCCTGCATGGGTAGCCACCCTCTTATGTGGATTTTAGGCTGAAAATTTAACATTTACCCCTCCTAAGCAGCAATATTTTATCTAATACCAATTGAAAACCAATACTTAATTCCTTGGTAAAGGTAAGTAATCTGATTATCTTTTTCGATGTCTGTTTTCAGATGTTAGGTTTTCATGGAGTAAGATAAGTATTGGCTAAAGTACATAACTTTAAGCGCCAACATTTACAGGAAATGGGCTCAGCAATGTTGTGACATTGTTCTGGGCTTATCACAGATGTTGATTTCTTCTCTTTGATAATTATGATTGGAGGTAATTGTTAAGACCATAACATGGTTAATATAGACTAAATATAGTTAATGAACCTTTAACAGAATGGTACCAGGCTAAGCAAAAAGAAAAAATCATATGATAGTACATGTATCACTTCCTTTATAAACAATGCATTTTGACTACTCTACAGAAGTTTTATCTGCCTGATTAAATTGCAGTACAAATAGCAACGTAGAAATAAATCATTGCAGAACTTTAACATATCATCATGTAAATGGAAAATTCTTACTTTACAAGAAAAAGTAAAAGCTATTTGTCTCAACATCAATGGGGAGAATTCAGGAGTTCTTTCCCTAACATTTGATACTGGAAAGACTCAAACAAACATCGTAACAGATAAGGAGAATATCTTGCAGCAGTAAGAAAATGGAGTAAATGGAAGGAGGCTGATTTTAAATTTCAACCAAAGTTTGTACAGTTTTTGTATGTTAGCTTGAAATGAGTCTATTCATATGACAAGAATAACCATCTAATGATTAATGTTACTTTTAGATGAAGATATTGAATGCTTTGAAGTTAAATTAGCTTTTTTACAACACCAGTGCTCAAAGAAATTTTTTTTTTAGACACAGGCCCATGGCTGGTGATTTCAATAAACTCACAAGCCCCGACTGAAATTCCACAAGCCTGGACTCCCAATTTCCACATGCTCAAAATTTCCCCTTTTTTAATATTGTCACATAACGTTGCAATAGCTACAGTTTAAATATAAATTCAATAGGGTTCAAAAGGGTTTGAAAGTAACGCAAGTGTCATTAGTGTTGATCACTACACTCACTAGGGACTGGATGGTCCTGGTGTTCAAACTTCTCTGCTGGATTCTCTGAGTGAATCCTGGTCAGAACCAAGTTGACATATGTCGATGTGTTGTTGCAGAATGTGCAAAGAATGAATATCCCCCTCCCTTTTTTATCTTTTTTTCGTTGGCATGCTTCACAAAGTACAACTCCATTAAGCAAGGTATTGCCACTGTTCACAAACTTGTCAAAAATATAATACATATTTCTTAAACATCCTCATTCAAAACAATGATATGTAATAACTTTTGTTCTTGTACACGTATCTAGCATCTGGTTGATTTCCTATAATGGGTTGTTCCACTTCCTGATCCTACCTATGCAGATTAGCACAATGGGCTCACCCGCTGCAGCCTTCAAATAATTCTCACTAGCTATTGTCAGTCAGTTATGTAATCTGTGAAATGGTGGCTTATACCTGACCTCTTTGCAGCTATTTAAATTGCCGGGGCCCCGAGTGGCCAAGTGGTCTAAAACACTCACTGTTATGGATCACTGCCATCTCACCTCTGTCTGCGTGAGTTCGAGTCCCAGACTCGGCTAACATGGGTATGTGAGAAAGCCTGCCAGTAGCTTCTCATGGGTCAGTGGTTCTTCCCAGGGTTTTCGAGGGTTCTTCCTCCACCAATTATACTGGCTGCCATGTATAGCCTATCTTGCGCTGAAAAATTATGTTAAACCCTACAACAACAACAACAACAACATTTAAACTGCCCAAGGGATAGTTTTACATCAGCTCCAGTCATGACTGTTTAATATTTATACATGCTACATGTAACTGGGAAATAGTGAAAGTGGTGGTGTTTTTCTCTTTTATTCCGAAGATTACTGAAAATTGTGTTTTCTTGAACACTATCATGTTGTGGGTTTAGGAGTACAGATTTGTATTTCGGTTCAAAAAACGATAAAACAAACAGCCCAGACATGTCATGTTTTAGTTTTATACTAGTGTATCTGCATGTGTTAAGTATATGTATTCCTATGTAAGGCTTTGAATCATCCTACAGTTGTAAGAAGTTCAGTTGTTTTCTGTCTGAACTTGACACAAGTCTACTAAATATTTTCTTGTTTGTCGAGTAAATGTGATCCTCTCCAACAAGTATTTTGCCCATGGTTTGGTATTCCGCTGTTTCTTTGCTTATTATAGCAATAGTGTAGCTAGCAAAGACGTCAGTATTAATGCTTCCTGTTTTTATCAGTAGGCTCTCTCATGCCAGCACGATGTCTTTCAGTATCTATTGTAGTGTAAGCTTAGTCATCCCACTGTAATCAGAGCTTTCAGATTGCAAATTCGTCAACAATTAACATAGACATAGCAAATTCATCTTCTGTAAGGTACAGGCGATTAAATTTTGTTGGATGGAGGCAGTGATTTTATTTCAAGCTAACTATTGTCTTTTCTTTTATCGCAAGAAAACTAAAACATTTTTATATATATAATATGGTGCTAATTTGCTTTAAATCAGAGCAAGATATTTTTTCCAGCTGTTGACAGACAAAAATTAAACAAAAACTGTCAAGCCCCTACCTCAGAACATTGAATTGTTGGTTCCTAATATTATTGTGGTATACCGTTTTACATATTGAGGTACATTCAGAAGTAAAGGGGTGCAAAATTTTTCATGTTTTTGAGCTCTAATATACATACATTTACTACTTACAAATGAAGTCCTCCCCTCCATAATGCCATTTTCCCAATGCAGAAGGGGTTGCCGTACAAGAGCAGGACACTATGTTCTTCACTCATCCATAATGAAAATATTCCACTCATTTTTTAATTACATCTGTGATTCATTGTACATATTGGTATGTATATATTTATTGTACTTTTTGTTCATGGCTGTAAATTGTAGTGGTTATCTATAAGGGAGATATTACATAGCCAATTTTTGTACATGGGTATAGATTTTAATTTAAGTGCCTGTCGATTTCATAGGATCTGTAAATAGGTGTTGTCAAATTTCTAATAATAAACCAGTTTTCCAATTATTTATGGTTCAATAGTTCAAGTCAGGTGGTTGAGTACTACAACATAGGTCATGTGAATAGGTATTCGTACATGCCAACCATTATGCTTTTGGCATAATCATTGCGCTTTTTTTCCAGAAAATATTATGCTTATCCAGTACATTAAAAAGTAAAAATAAAGTAATAAAAGTTGTGTTTGTCATTTACAGTAACATTTCTTTTATTCTATTCATCATAAAAATTTGAGAATATTCTAAAAAGAAAGACTGCTGTGAATGAATAGTGTAAGGGCTGATTTGTCCATCATAGATCTACATGTACTTACCTAATTATCTATTTATAGCAATGTATATAACCTGTTGCAAAGAAAACAGATGGGTTTCTTTAATTTGAAACATTGCCTCACAGATTCATTATATTGATAATCAAGTTAGGTAGTGGACCATTCTGTACTTTTCAAGAAAATGGTGCCAGATATTAAGTGAAATGATCTTTTATGGTTTGACTTGTGGATGAAAATTCTTCAAAACATTTCCAAAGGACAAATCAATACTGCTTTGCAAATTTGTACAGAAGAATATGAGTGATGCAATGCAGCACTAGGATTGAGCATACTGTCATGCTCATTGCACAATTTGTGGACTTACATGATTTGGCAAAAGCTAAACATGTGGACTAGTTAAAGTGACTGTTGAATATAAGTAATATTTCAGTATGTTTTGTGTTGTACATGTATTCTGATTCTAATCCACATGGAATTTGCCTATTTTTGCCAAATATTTTGATTGGCAGATCCAGGTTAGATCACTATAATATCATGTAAGTTAATTCTAATTATTTATTTTTATCAGAAAGGAAAATCATGTCTGATCTGACATAGTGTGTCAGCAGTGAAAATTTCATTTCCAGAAGACTTGAGACATTGCTGACTGTACAAAATGATTTAAATTGTAAAGCAAAAGATATGTACCATATTGAAGGACACTTTTACCGAGACAGAGTAATGGAATAACATGCATACATGCATTCACATGCACAGACACAGTGAAAAATTCTACAAACAAAAGTAGAATCACACAGAACTTACAAAGCAGGAACGTATTTTTGATTTTGTTTAACAATGAAGTCTTTAATTGATGAAAGCTAGGTAGTCAGGGAATATTGAGAGTATTACTAAAGCATATGCTGACAGTGTTTTTAATGTTAAATTCAGTTGAGTATTTCAGATGTTAAATTGAACTGATTATGATAAATTTATGCAATAGTGATATTGATTCCAGTTTTTCCATAGTCCTTTTTTTGGTTATAAATATCATTTCATGTTAATTATCATCGCCATCTAATAATAAAACATGCAGTTTTCCACTGAGAGAGGTTAATGAATGATAAGAAAGAAGGTACACAAAAGTGAGAGAGGGGGAAGAGATTCAACTTAGCTTAGAACTGAGGAACAAATAAATACTCCAAGAACACTAAGGAATGTTCATCTCTTTTTCTTTATTATCTACAATGTGTAAGATGAAAAGAAAATAAATATCAACTTTTCTGATGCTCATTTAGCAAGAATTACATTCTTAATGCATTTACTTCTGTGGTTACAAAAATGGACAATCATTACTCTATAGCAACAAAAATACATGTTCTTGTATTCAATAAATTGGAGGTGTTCATAATTTTTCAGAAGTCAGAAAAGAAAAACAGATTTTTAAAAAAAGATGCACAACAAAACAACAGTACCATTTTTATTTCACCTCTCCATGGCTTGGAAAATGAAAGATTGTAAATCTTTACTTTCCTCTACATACAGTTGTATGGTTTTTGCAATGTTAATATGGCAAAAGAGATTATTTGAATCTTCTGAAGGAATTAAAGGGACCACCTTCCTTCTGCCTTGTGCTCACAAAAGTCATATGTTTTAGATTACCATTATTGATTACATGTGAACTGTTTTCATTGATTACGTCCATTGATGTCAGATATCCATCAGTATGGAGGTAGCTGTTCCAAGTTCAACAAGAACCAAACATACAACAACAATGCTGTAAAAGTGATGCTTTATTCTAATAAAATGAAGAAACTGGTACAAATTGCATCAGTTTGAACTGATCATTGCAAATGCCTCATATACTTCTGTTATTTGAAAACTTCTCAATGTTTTGTTTGATCTTTATTTTTAAACCTCACAATAAATTGAATGCCAATTGATAGATACCTGACACAGGTATATCTTTGTGACACAACATGGGTAAATATCAGTGACCTTCAACTGTCAGAGAAAGAGAACAGGTCTGCTTCTGAGCAAAAAGCATACTGTCAAATTTAGCATCCATGTCTATCAATCTGTCCACTCCATGGGATAAGGTCAGTGTTAAGGTTTCTTAGAGTAGGCTAAAATGTGAAGTTTTCCTTTTCTAGTTTAAAAAAAAGGCAGTCTTTTGCAAAAAGAGTATCTCTTATACCATATATAGCAAACTGTAGTATCAAATCTGAGAAGTGAAAGTCTACTCTTCTGCTGGGTATAGCAAATTGTAAGCTAAATGTGAAAACTGATTGTCCACTCTTATACTGTATGTAGCACACTGTAGACTTACTCTAAAAACTGATTGTCAGCTCTTATGTTCTATTTAGTATAATGTAGGCTAAAACTGAAAACTGATAGTTCATTCATTTACTGTATATAGCAAACTGTATACCAAATCAGATAACTGATAGTTCACTCTTTTACTGTATTTAGCAAACTACATAATGAATCTGAAAACTGGTAGTCCAGAACCAGAAACTTAAGGTTCTGATAGTAGGAATTTTCACTAAGGCCGCCCAAATAACATGTTTCCGGTCGGCCAACCATCTGTTTTTCGTTGTCAACCATAGCACTTCCCCCCCCCCCAGGTAAGGCGATATTTAAAAAATAAAAAACGAGAGTTCCCAAAATTAATTTGTAGATCTAATTAAGCTGGTTTTGCCAAGTTCTTGAAGTAGTAAGTGCATTATATATACTAATCTTTATAATATATAATGTTTATTTAAAAAAAAAAACTACCTACCCTAATTTTAAAACCAGTGCAGTAGGAAACACATTTTTTTCTGGCCCAAAGAGATTTCTGAAATATCCATTAGCATCGATAATTTTTTTCTTTAGTGTTCATCCAGCTGTACTGTTGATTTTGCATCAAAAATGTATAGTTGTACTCAAATTTTTATTGCTTTTTTTCCTTTTTTTTCCAGGAAAAGTGTTCCTGACTACAGTACATCTCGAGAAAAGAATGATTTAGGATTTGTGGTCTTTGATGTGCAGTCTGATATCCTTTCAAGTCAAGTTGTCCCCACAACATCACTAATATTGTGATACCCTCCATCTATCCGTATCTCCTTCCGTCATTAACTCCTAACCACTTGGTAGATCAGAACTTCACTGAACATGATATAAAATTTGGGGAATGTTTTGGTGCCTTTTGGGGCTAAAATTTGGCCCCATTCCCAGTGCCAAAAACTGTCCTTTTTTTCCAATATAAGTGTAAAATATTTACCAAAGAGAACTTTGAAAATATCTGATTTGGTTTCCCTAGAAAATTACCAAATTGAGTGTAGCAAGGAATATAAAGAGTCCAAGTAATTTGGCTACTGAATTCTTTGGGGTTTTTTTAAGACTTTTTTTTTTGTAAATTATTCTAGTGTCCAAAAATTTGAAATTTTCCATTGTGATTTTATTTCATGTAAAGATTCTCAATTCAGCGCACTCTCAGCTCCAATTTTTGAAAATAGTAGAAAAATGACCATAAGCTGTCTATCCACCTGCATGTAGATTCTATTTTTTGGCCGTTTCCTTTGGGGTCCTTGAGAGGGGGATCAAACGTCATATTTTTTAAAAAAGTTCTAATTACTTTGACATTGTTAAAATATTCTTAGGCCAAACTTTATGCATGTTCTGTATAGTTGTAGAATATGTATTGCAACTTTTAGCTATTACAGCCGGGTCAGTGGGGACATATATAATACAAATGCACATGGTTTACCTTGATATGTCATGGCATTAACTCTACTTGTACATTTGGATACACTCGATACGCAGTTACCAACAGTCTCTGGAATGGCAACCAAATAAAGGTGAATGTGAAGCTGCTGCTTTTGACTGGTCCCTTGTAAAATTTGGGAGTATTTGGCATTTTTTAAATTTTGATATTCTTTACATGGTTAAAAATCCAAGTGATGCCATATTATATAAAACTGTATAGGTTGGTATGGATTTTTTGTGTTAAAGGTCACCGGCCATACTCCAGCATTTTTTTGTTTTCATCAGATTTGCATTACATGATTAAAAGTAGTTATACTCGCATAAAAAGAAAAAACAAATTATCAAGTGAGAAGAAGAAATAATAATTTAATTACTCGAAATAGAGGTATACAACGCTATTACTTCCACTTAGCTACGATTTCCCACCTATAGAGGACGCCAACCGGAAATGACGGACATTTATCCCTACAAGACAAAGTACATGCATCTTGTCGAAAATAAGACACTATAAACTATGGATAGGGAACATTTAGATGAAACTGCTGAAAACTAATTTACTGTTCAGCCTTATATCGATATGCGTGCACGACGCACTAGATTCTGTCATTTTAAAGACTGGTTTTTATTTGCGAGATATTGTCGTATAGTTAACCTGCATACAATACAATCTTGGTCAGTTTGCACCTTGTAACTTACCATGTGTGAATGGCAGGTGTCTTCAAGCAATCGGGTGATATTTTCGTCTCGTTTGCGATTATGTTATTTGACATAAGCAATACACACTACAGTAAGGATACATACACAAGCCGGCATCCGCTACATATACCGAGTTCGTGGATATATTTTTTGCTTTAATAAATTTCGCATGATGAAAAAAGAAGGAATAAATGATAACAATGCAAGGTTAGTTTCTTTCATTTTATTTTCAAATAAGTGTGTGTTTATCAATTTCTTTTGTACTGTGCGGGGGGGGGGGTGGCAAATTCAACACAAATTTATTTCCCTTCTTATTTGTATGGAATAATGGAGCAAATATGATTGACGATATTGACTAGTAATGACAAGCTTTAAATTTACGCATGCACATACTAAGACAACTTGAAATTATTCTCTCTCTCTCTCTCTCTCTCTCTCTCTCTCATGTAATTGAGTATGTATTATGTGCAGCAGTGTTAGAACCTGAAGCCTAAAATTAAATATATTTGTTATAATATCTCTTGTACACTACCCTTAGAAAAATGTATATGTATTCTGTAGAATATTGTTTTATAAATCAAAATTGATAATTTGACCGGAAGACTTAAATTGAGAATGTCGTTGTGCAGATGCATATATTTTTTAGCATAAAAAAGTTTATATAAATTTTAATTAGAACAAGCAAGATATGTCAGTTTGTGTTTTCTCTCATATATATATGTACGTTATGAAGTATGATTATTTTCTTTGAAAGAATATCAAGATAGTTTGTTTAAATTTAGTTGTTTTTTTTTCTAAAACCTATCTTACACAGTATGTACTTGTTGTTTGAAGAAAATGAACTTGTTCAACCTATTGTTAAATTGGGCCGAATTGTCTTTCGAGTTGGGCTGAATTGTCTTTGGGCTAAATTGACTAATATCCGGCATAAATGATACAACTTTCCCATCCCTCACCCTATTCGATCCCACAGCTTGAATCCACTTTTTTTTCTGGTAAAAAGGGTCTTTCGGAAAAAGAAAGAACCCTTTTTCCAATCATCACTCTTTTGGTTACATCCATATGCAACACAGTGCACCTTATTTCCTGTACAAAAGCATGATTGTAAGATATATCACATAGACATTTACATGGTGAAATTAAACACTTAAATTAGCCAGAAGGGATAAATGTATGTCATATCCGTTTTTGGCATGCGGAAACTACAGATTGTTTACGGAGATTGCCGAATAATTTTTTCATTTAAAAAAGCGGACTTTTAAGTCTAATTAAACATTTTTATGGTGTGCATACATAACAAATGCATTTTGTTTATGACTAAAATAATATCACACGTTCATACAATATAGGTGGCCAGTGACCTTTAAACATCTATCTCCAAGTAACTATCATTACATGTTAAAGTCTAGGAATAAGTACATGTTAACTAATCACCTATAAAATAATAACTGAATGAGCATTTAGAAATTGATAAAATTTCCTCAGTTCTCTTCATCAAATACACAAAGAAAAGCATATGTTGATGGGTGAATTCTTTAGGTAGGTGCTCAGATTTCCCAATTAGACAGCAAATTTGGCTCTGAGAAATTCTGATATTTTTAATCTTTAAGTGTATTGTAAAATTGTTGCACAAAGAAAATTTCTATTCTAGATCCAGCTTCTACAACTTTAGCCATTACCTATAATTAACTAGTATTTTTTCTCATCTTTTATGACTTTTTTTTTCTTTTCAGACTAATAAAAGTTTGATTTATTGCCAAATTATGTATTTCAACAGGTTTATTTGTTAAGAAATTTTGTCCGTTACAGCTTTGTATACAGCCTGGAAAATATCATATATTAGTGGACATCAGTAAATTCAATGAAAATATCAACAGATAATAGCAAAATTCAGATCATTTTCTGTCACAGAATCTGTTGGTTTCATTGAAATGAATCACCATTAGCAAAATTATGATACATATAATAGCTATGTTAGCCTTTGTTAGTGCCAATAATATTTTTTGCTCATCTCACCCAAGTCAGCACTTTCATATTTTTCTCCAAAACTGTTCAGAGTTCAACTACATATTTCACAGATGGCATCCTGGTGCAAGTCCCTCTCAAGCTTGTACAATTGATAATGATTAACCCATAAAATATGGCTACTGTTACAAAATATAGAAACAAAAATTAAATGATTTGTCAGACACCACAAAAGAGAATTTGACCATTTGGCAACAACCTGGTGTGAATGTCATTAAGATTCATACCTTTAAATGACTTCTTCCAAAAAAACAGCTAACAGAGTTTGATGAAATTTGACAGAAAGCAGTCCAAGCATTAAGACCTTTAACTTCATAACAAAAAATTTCAATTTACCATCAAATATGGCCATCATTACTAAAATTAGGGAAAAAAGTTACTTCTCTAAAAGCTTACAACAGAATTTGACCACAACTGAAAAGGTTGCTTCCTTGCTTTGGATAATTCATGATATTAGTAATTTCTCATACTCAGATCATAAATATCTTAAGAGTTTTTAATTTTGAACTCTTAAGATATTTATGCACTGAGTATGGGAAATTGACCAGATTTAATAATAATAATAATAATAAATAATAATAAAGACATTATTTAGAGAAGGTAACTCAATTAGTTACAGAACTAATCTACCTTGAGGCCTTCTATCTGTTATGTACAATATATACAGTATATACAACATGATGTGAAGAATCTGGCTTGACACTAAATAATTAAGTAATTTTAAAAGTCAAAGTATCAAGCCTGGAACACATACACAGGCATCTGTGAATACATAAACATATATAAAATATAAAATATCATCCTGCATTGAAAAATTCAACTGTGAAAATGATGCAAAATTACAGAAAAGCAGGCAGTATTTATTGTACTTGAACTGTTCAATTTTCTAAAGATTTCATCCATTTGAGATATTGATTATGAAAAGAAGAAATGCTAGGAGCCTGCCTTATGTCACTGGGAATGTTGTTCCATACCAGTGGACCAGTATATTGAAAACTTCTTTTAAACAATTCTTTCTTTAGCCTTGGTATAATGTAATTTTTGCTTCTTATGGACCTTAAATTTGGAGTAGTTTTGACAGAAAGATTACTCTTTAGCCCACTTGGTCATAGCACCAAGCAAGTTTATGGCATTGCCCTGCATCGTTCATGTGTCTATTGTCTGCCCAACAACAATTTGTTGATTTAAATGTCAGATCTGCTCAGTGTTATTAGAAGTAGAAAAATTTGAAACAGCTTCTCAAAAAAAACTAACAGAATTTGACATACTGGCAGAAAGCATTCAGGCATAAAGTGGCTTTCAACAAATGGTGCCAATCTGCAGTCAGATATATCCACCATTTTTAAAGACAGTAAAACATTTAAATGACTACTTCTCAAAAAAACACTCAACAGAATTTAGACAAATTCAGTAACTTAAATACATTTAGGTACAAAGTAATGCCATCAATAATGTAATGATCACTTCATATCAAGTAGTGCAGTAAATGTTTATATTACAACAGTGAACATCTTTAAGTCATGTTGATTCCTGTAATAATTGTATTTAAACAACCTGCTTGATTGCTTGAACAAGATAACCTTAAAGGCAGGTTCTGCTGTGCTGTTTATCTCAACATACGACTATGTTGTGTGCTTCTATTACCTTTTATAACTTGGGATCTATATTAATGTGGTCCTGGGAACCCTTAATATTATATATATATATATAGAGAGAGAGAGAGAGAGAGAGATACACACACACACACATATACAGTTTTATGTGAAATTTAACATATTGAGTGAACTATTTGAATGCATTTCATTAATGTTCGCTGTTGAAGTAACTTTTCCTTAACTTGACTACATCTCTCCAGTATATTTAATTGGAATGTGAAGCAGCTGTTTCTTTACCTGACAGCAGAATACACAACTCAGAACCATGTAAGTACTATTTCGTAATGGCTTTGCCAGAATTGTATAGAAGGTAAATGATAACTAATTAAAATGTGACCATTCACTGTTTGGGTGAATAACTGTCAAAATGTATTGATTGACTCCTCTTTCTTGAATTTTTTTTTTTTTAAGAAGCAAGAAAGAAGATATGATATATATATTTTGTTTTATACCCAGCCATGATTGTGGAATGAGTATATGTTGTTTCCTTGCCAGTCTGATAGTATATGACACCCTGGTTACATTTTGTATTTAGGTCAGTTTAGACACTGTGAGCCCCAGAGCAGGACATTTCAAATTCACTAGACCAACACCAAAGACAAGCTAAAAATTCAGCATTAGCAACCTCCAGTTTGCAAATGCAACATTATACAATGAGAGTAGGCAACTTTGACCACTATTTCATTGACTTATGGCAAGTGCAACATTATACAATGGGAGCAGGCAATTTTGACCACTATTTCATTGACTTAGGCAAATGCAACATTATACAATGAGAGTAGGCAACTTTGACCACTATTTCATTGACTCAATGGCAAATGCAACATTATACAATGAGAGTAGGAAACTTTGACTACTATTTCATTGACTTATGGCATGTGTAACATTACACAATGAGAGTAGGCAATTTTGACCACTGTTTCATTGACTTATGGCAGATGCAACATTATATAATGAGAGTAGGCAACTTTGACCACTATTTTATTGACTTATGGCAAAGGCAACATTATACAATGAGAGTAGGCAATTTTGACCACTATTTCATTGACTTATGGCAAAGGCAACATTATACAATGACAGTAGGCAACTTTGACCACTATTTCATTGACTATTGGCAAATGCAACATTATACAATGAGAGTATGCAACTTTGACCACTATTTCATTGACTTATGGCAAGTGCAGCATTAAAGAATGACAGTAGGCAACTTTGACCACTATTTCGTTGACTTATGGCAAGTGCAGCATTATACAATGACAGTAGGCAACTTTGACGACTATTTCATTGACTTATGGCATGTGCAACATTATACAATGAGAGTAGGCAATTTTGACCACTATTTCATTGACTTATGGCAAATGCAACATTATACAATGAGAGTAGACAACTTTGACCACTATTTCATTGACTGTTGGCATGTGCAACATTATACAATGAGTAGGCAATTTTGACCACTATTTCATTGACTTATGGCAAGTGCAACATTATACAATGAGAGTAGGCAATTTTGACCACTATTTCATTGACTTATGGCAAATGCAACATTATACAATGAGAGTAGGCAACTTTGACCACTAATTCATTGACTTAACGGCAAGTGCAACATTACACAGTGAGAGTAGGCAACTTTGACCACTATTTCATTGACTTAGGTTAAGTTTGCAGTTAGGTCTCTTTCTTGTGCCTGCTTTGCTTCATAGTCACACAAAAAGGGGATGGCATGGCATTTGTTACTCATTTTGCTTACCATGCCACAAATATGGAAGTGGCATAACATTTGGCCATTAGTCCATCACACCATGTCCAAGTTTTGTGTGTAGGTCAGTCTCTTTGGCATTGTTAAGTACCATTGTAATGAAACATGGAATATAGGTGCATCTTAGCGAGTGCAACACTGTTGTAACAAAAGTAGGTCACTGTGAAAATGTTTGTATATGTTAGTGGCTTAGTTGAAGTTGTGCCTTCAGATCAGTCTCTCAAGTATTGTTAGCACCAGAGTTATGCGACTTTATATGAAAATACATCTTGATAAAAGTACAACACCTTTATACCAGAATAAGTCACTGTAACCTAAACTTTTGCCTTAGAAACATTGGTCAAGTTTTGCATTTTGATAAATTTCTCAGGCATTATTAGATTTAGTGTCCTACAACTTGGTATATAGATGTGTCTTGATGAGTACAATACCATCTTTCTGAAAATTGGTTACTGTTCCTAAATTTCATCCTTCAGTGACTGGTGAAATTTTGCAGTTAGGTCAAGTTTCTCTCTGGCATTATTGAACTCAGATGCAAGCAGCTTGGTATGAAGATGCATCTTGTTATATACAACACAATGTTACCAAAAGAAGGTCATTGTGACCAAAATTTGATGCTTCAGAGACTTTGGTTGTTTTGTGTTTAATTTCTTATTCACATTTATATGATGGGTTATTTAAAGAGGGGGTTGTGGGTTATTCATTTTTAAGCACATTATTTAGCTCTACTGGTTATAGATCAGATGAGCTTGTGTGAGACCTTTTGTCCAACATTCAGTGTCAGGCATCAGTTTGTTATCACTACTCCTTCTGACCTGCTGATAGGATTGCCACCAAACTTTACAAATATATTCATTCCCAAGGTCTAGTTGGTCCTAAATGAAATGGGTGCTCCTTAGACATCAGATATGACAACCACTGTGTGACAGAAGCCATTTCAAAAACCTCACTATTACTACAACGCCTAACCTGATGGTCATATCAATATGGGGGTTTCACACAAAAATATATTACATTGTCTAGTTGGTACGAAATGAAAATGGTAATAATCTGACATCAGGTGGAGCTGCCATGTTGACCATTTTGAAAATCTTATAGCTAATCCTCCTGAATGACTGTTTGTACTGACATGGGGTTTTCACAGAAAGATTTCTTGTTGGTTCACATGAAAATAGTGCTGATGCAGTGTCCAGTATGGCCACCATGTGTCCATCTTGAAAATCATGTTATCACTGCTCCTATACAGACGGTCTTATCGGCATGGGGTTTCAACTAAAAGACTTCTTATGTTTTCTGTTGGTCCTAAATGAAAATGGTACCCATCATACATGTACAACTAACATGACTCCAATTTGGCCATCTTGAAAATCATGGTATTACTGCTTCTCCAGAAGGGATTGTTGTATCAGCATTGGATTTTCACTAAAAGATGTTTTTGGTGTCTAATTGGTCAAAAATTAAGCTGGTGCTGATCTGACGTCCATTATGAGCATCATGGCAGCCAACATGAAAATCTTGTTATTTCTGCTCCTCCAGAATGGATTTTTTTTTACTTCATTGAGCTTATCAACACAGAGACTAGTAATATGCAAGTGAATTTCGTGGTAGAACATCTGCCATTGGATGTTGGAGTTGGTTGGATAGAACCCCAGCCAAGTCATACCAAAAGACTTATAAAAATGGTACTAGCAGGTGCCTTGCTTGGTGCTCAGCTTTAAGAGGTTAGTGTTAGGACTGGTTAGCCTGGTGTCAGTTTAATTCGTCTGGGTGGAACATGATGCCCCAGTGCTAGACATCACTATAAACTGCCACACTGCAGACATTGTAGCGATATGACTAAAATTGTTAAAGCTATGTAAAAAATCTAAATCACACACACACACGCATATACAGACAAGTGAATTTTGAGCAGTTTCATATTTCAGTTCCATTCCAGTGAAGAAGTTGATAGGCAGCACTCTGAAATTGATTGTTAAGTCAACAGCCTTGACATAGCCATTTTAGCCTGTAAGCATGATAGCACAAACAAGGATGAATGGATTTTTGTCATTTAACAGAGTCTGTGAATATATTAAAAGAATACCATAAATCCTGCCACTTAGACAACTTCAGTGGTTAGAGCACCCACCTCGGATGTGGGAGGTCATGGGTGCAAACCCCTGCCGAGTCATACCAAAAAACTTATTTAAAAAAATGGTACTAGCAGCTGCCTCACTTGGCGCTCAGCATTAAGAGGTTAGTGTTAGGACTGGTGAGCCCAGTGTCAGAATAATTTGACTGGGTGGGACATGATGCTACATGTCTGTGGCATGATGCCCCAGTGCTAGATGTCACTGTAATGTGCCACACTGCAGACATCATAGCCATATGATGGAGAATTTTTTAAATCTTCATCAAAAATCCAAAACACACACACACACACACACACACACACACACACACACACACACACACACACACACACAGATAACTTCATTCCCCCCCAAAAAAAAAATATCAGTAGATTTAAGCAAACTTAGCATGTGTTTATATTTGACATTGATGGAGACATGTTTAGTAATCTTCTAACCACAATATCAAATTCAAGGTAAAAGGCCATGATGGAGACTTATAACACACACAGGTATTTTATGAGCATGTTAACTCGAACATAAGGAAAATAGTTTTGTTACTAACTTTGGTATGTTGGAATATTTCAAGAACATCAGAGATGGTTTTGGTACTCAGCAGTTAAAATAAAGAAAGAGTATTATTTTGGATTCTTGGAATGTATGTTTGGTTAGTAGAGCATTAGACCATTGGATGAACTCTGGTTTTTGTTTTAAATTCATCTGTATCAAACACGTCTCTTTACTAGTAATCATTTCTCCTGGCAAACTCAAGGGGAAGCAACCCTGTGTTCTGAACATGTTAATAAATAACCATTGAGATGGATTGCTTTATAAAAAGAAAATTATAAAACATCATGGACAGCTTCATTGTCCAAATAATGTTGCATTACCAAATAATAATAATGAAAAATATTTTGCAAAAGATAAAGGTAATCCATTGGGTATCAATACTGTTGTGAAGATGAGATATCATATATAAGGTGTGGTTATTTCTTGCATGTTGTTCTTTACCAAACCTAGCTGACAGGCCTAGTTGTTAGCAATTGGACTTGTGAGCAAGTATATATGGTAGGTTAAATATTAATAAGCTTTCTCTGTCTTTCAGAAACTTAATCAAGTTGTCATGTGGGATAAAATTATCAAAAGGGGAGAAAATGCCATTATAGATTACAGAAGTATGAACACCAAGTACTACTTCTGGGATTATGGAAATGGTTTGAGGTACGTTTTAGTTACCTTAATATCTGTGGTTTATTTTTTTCAACTCTTTTCCAGATGCTTTAGAGCAAAGGTATAGTCAGAGATGCTAACCATTCCAGATTTGTTTTATAAAAATTTTTAGTAAAAATTCCATATTGTGAAGTATGTTGATGAAATTCCAGAAAAATAAAAATTTTATTGGATAAAATTTTGACCAGGAGTTTTCTGCTTGGACACGAGTGATGACAAATGTACTTCAGCACTGATATGATTGACTGCTGCATGGTGTCCAGTTTCTCAATGTACAAAAAAAAAAAGTTACAAAAGAAAACAGACAATTAGACTGTAATTAGGTTTTAAAAAATGGTTGCAGAAATGAAGAGGAAATTAAGATGCAACTTCATTTGTGAGGACTAATGTATATGGTTATTGTTTTGGTCAGATATTTTTAGGGTATTCATGGTTCTGGAATCATCGGACCTTCATTGTTTCTTACAATTTACAGATATGTATAGGTTCATCGTATAATTGTAAAGGTTTGATACTTTTAATGAATACATCTTTTCTGAATGGATTGCACAGAATTGATGCTTGGGATTCCTGATAAGCATATTCAGGGATGTCTTCTCTGTATTGTAATATGATCTGTCCCATCAATCATCTATCTGGAAGTCAATCTCAACTGCTGGGTGGAACTGGGTAGATATGTTGTCCATATGGGTGATCATCTACAAGAGGGGTATGAGTATTGGAGATCTCTGCAGGGATCCCTGGTATGGGGTCAAAACTAAATTATACAAAATGTCGAAATTACACATTATTGAGCAAATTTTATACACATTGTCTTAGCCTGAAGATTCCTATCATATTTTCTGTTTATTTTTTGGATGGCAAAAAGTATTTATTTTGTTTGCCATATGAAAAACAAATAATTTATTAATTGTCTAAAAACAGATAAATAGTGAAAAAATCAAAGTCACGAGGAACAAAATCCACCCATTCAGTAGTACCAGGCTGCTCCTTAAGTGGAAAAGAAATAATCACCTGTTATGCATTACTGAATGAAAACAGACATTGTCTCATTTCAATCAACAGGAAAATTCAGGAATAATAAACAATATACACGTAGCTTCAAATGCTAATCACACTCAGAATTTCCTCATCCCAGTCCTTCACTTTAGAGAGAATTCATTTGTGTCCAAAACCAAAAGTGCATAAATAAAATTCTTTTATACATTTGATAACTATAGGACATGAAAACATTTTTAGGCAAAAAAAAGTGCTGTCTGAATCAAAGTGTCTTCCCCCTCCCACATGAAATAAAATGGTAATCTTTGTAATGTATTTGGGTTTATGACCTTGCTTCATGTCTGGAGAAAGGAGTCATGGTGGGTTGTGTGGGAATGGAAATTTTATAATAACAATTTTGGAATTAGCCATGGAAGTAGTTCTGGTTGTTTTTCTTGTTTTGTTGTTTGTTTTTATTATTTGATCTAAACTGTTGAAGTATAGAAGGCCCTGATAATGCAGGATTAAAAAGCTGTCTTTGTGTAATGAACTCTGCCAGCAGCAGTTTCTTTAATTTTTAAAAATATCCCTACCATTTTGTGCACAGCTAGTTTGCTAAAATTGTAAACATTTTTTCCAAAATTCCCATGAGGACAAACCTTTACAACAATAATAATTATTCTTTATGAGAAAAAAGATAAAAGGTAAAGATGTTTCAAAACTCAACAGAAAGTTATTATAAAACAAATATTACGGCAAAAAAAGTAGGTAAAACTATTCAAATACAGGGTCAGAAATTTTCTATATAAACCAGTCTCCTAAAATGTCCCGAGCCTTTTCAGCTGGAACACCATAAGTTGCATCCCACATCAAACAGGTTACACATGTTGATCACCTCTTATGACATGCAGGAGGGGGCATCAAGTGTATTCTCAATTCTAAGATCTGCAGGAGGGGGCATCAGGTGTATTCACAATTCCCAGATCTGCAGGAGGGGGCATCAGGTGTATTTTCAGTCCCAAAATCTGCAGGAAACGATGTCTGATACATGATTCTAGATAAAGTCTTTTATACTTTCCGTAGTGTACTTTAAATATTTTGTTAGTAAGAGTGACAGCTTTACTTGGCAGTGCTACGCTGTGAAGGCAGTCTTGAGGTACCATTGCTTCTGCAGAGATGCCAGCCATTTTAAATATTGCAAAAGGATTAAGATTTTTTTTATACATTTTGAATTATATTGACAAAAATAAACAAAAAATTGGGATGAAATTGTAAACAAGAGTTTTGTGTAAACATGGAAAAAAGTAATTCAGCACCATTATGACGGACTGATACATATAATACAGTTTCTTGATCTAAAATAGAGGGTCGAGTACAAAAGATCAGTTATTAGACTGTAAATATATGTGAAAAATGGTGGCAAAGATGAAGAGAAAAGGGAGCTACAATTAATTCATGAGGAAAAGATATCTTTATAATTGTTGTTTTGGTCAACATGTTGAAGTTTTCATGGTTCTGGAATTGAAGGAATGGATACACCATTTGTTGCCACTGGACTTTAATTCTTACTGACTTTTAACTAATTTGTTATCCATTTTGGAGGGACTGCATGTATTTTGGAATAATGTTAGCATTCCTGATAAACATTGGCATCTTGGTTTCTACCAACAAAATGTCTTCCAAGATAGATTGTCTCTCATTATAGGCCATTATGTTAAAATAACATTGTATATTAAAAGTACTGGTATGTTATTTCATGACAGGTGGACTTCCAGAACAGCAGATAGATTTATATAGATAATGTATATATATTTGTGTAGATACTGTATTATAACTTGGAGAGAAGTGAAAACTTGCGGTATTACATAGGACTCTGAAATAAAATTTACATATGTATTGGATCATGACAGAAACTAGTTTAATGTCATGAACTGTGAAAGCAACAGGTTAAGAAGTTGATTGATATGCTGTTGATTGATTGATAGGCCTTTAAACATGGTTCATTTTTGCGGGGCTTTCTGCTTTCAGAGGAAACAGGAATGTGACCTTGACCCTGTCATGGAATGTTATTCCCAATGCTGGAACGCTGCCAAAAGTGATGGGCGAGGGGAGTCACAGATTTTCATTCCCCGACGAATACAGTAATCAAGGATTGCAGTGAAACAACAAATTTCATACTATAACACTTTCAATATTCCATGCAATTGGCCATGCAAAACTTGCGGGTCACATTAACTGATCTGTTTTTTACTGATGTCCATGTTATCAACCAATATGAACATTAACCAATCTCAATAGTTATTTTTTCTGAATCAACCAATTTAATTTACCTTTGGCCTTGTTTATTGATTGGTACTATCATAATTGGTCCGAGTGTAACTTCAAGAATATAAAAACCAGACCTGTCTGCTACCTTTTATGGCCATTTTATTATGCTTTAATGTATAAGAACTGTTTCATAGATGTAAAGTTTTGACTCATTGCCTTCAGCAATAAAATATAAGCATGAATTTTTAAAGAATAAACAATCTGCTTCAATAGCTATCTGATTAGTGATATTGGCAAAATTCATAAATCAGTCCATTGGCATCGATTGGCTATTCAGTATTTTAAATTTTATGAACTTGATTGGTTATTTCAGTTCATGCATCTGATTGGTTAATCTTTTATTTTTCTTTGCACTTGATTTTCTATTTTTATTTGATCATTACAGCTGATTGGCAAACACAATTGAGCCATCTCCAAAATTTTTATCTGTAGAATCTTGTGGAACAGTTTTTTGAGACCTGTAGAATTTGAACATGAGGGGGAGTCAATGTCTTTGGGTGCAATTTGGATGGCTAGTTGTACCTCCTGTAGCAGAATGTTGTCTCATTGAATCTGTCTAATGTATTCCATGTTATGTGTGCAGAACAGAATATTTTTCCTTATAACATGGTACAGAACCAGAGGTGGCTCTAAAAAGCAAATTTTTTTGGTTTTGCTAGTTTTCTCATTTCTAGTGAATATTTATCTTTTAATAACATTGAAAGTTTTTTTTTCTTGCCTGTGTAAGCATGGTGAGATGTAGTAGGCAATGGCAGCATCAGCAGTGGTATTGTTTTGAAGTAGGAAACAGCAATTATACTGACAAGTATATGGATGCAGTTGAGAAACTGTGTTCTGTGGAACTCATTGAATCAGATCAGAACTACAGTATATACTCACAAGTCCGACTGCAAACAACATAAACCCATATCTGCTGTTGTATAATGCGTTGGCATATCAGGGTTTATGTTGGTTGTTCTGCTGATTAATCCTTACAAAACAACATAGACCCAAATTTGCCTGTGCATCATGCAGCAGTAGATCTGGGTCTGTGCAGTTTGCAGTTGGACTCATGAGTATATATAGTATGTGATAAATGTAAATATTTAACCTTTGCAGTCATCCAGAATAAGCCTACTGTATTATACATTTCTTGCTAGCTGTACATGAGTATATGTAGTATTTGTTGATTTTCATAAACCAGGGCTTTCCATTTTGGACCTGAACCGTAGCATAGAGGTTGTACTGTCATTGTAACACTTATGAAAGCATTATAAGAAGGATACAGTTTTTCATTGGCAGAACTGAGTGGTCTCAGATAATCATCTGATGTAACTTCACAATGCTGGCTAACAAAATAGTATCCTTCAATCAGGTGATTAACTGTTGGAACTGATATTCTCACTAATTAATCCAGTATTTTCCATTTCTTTTCTTAGTTTAAATTCTTTTGAATTCTTTATCATGTTATAAAAAATATTTCAGCATGTATGAATACTGGTGAACATGTTTGAATATTGGTGAACATTTCAAGGAAATCAGCTGAAACATACGTAATGTTAATGAAAGCTGCTTTTTGTATAAGACCATCACTGAGCCCTGTTGCTGCAAAGTTCGACAGCCTTGTCACCTCATTATTACATAATGTTTCACACTTAAACTGGCTAAATATTTTAGTGGTATAAACAAAGATTGACAGTTAGTAAGAGGTGGGTAAATCTTGGCTGTTAGTGAATTGAATGAATACATAAGGACTGTAACCAGGAGCAGATTTTATGTGATTGATCTCTAGAAAGGTTGTAACATTTAATGATATTGTCATTAATGCAGACAAAAGCATGTTGGAACCAATTAATTTGCATGGCAGATACAGTGATATAACACAGCAATGTTATACTAAGATCATGCCATACACAGTGGTTTGCATCACATTATCTTAGCATAAATATTGCCATACAGTGATATAACACATTTCAGTGTTATCCTAACGTCATGTCATACACTGATATAACACAGCAATGATATTTTAACATCATGTAATACAGTCTTTGGTTGGCACCACTGTTATTTCAACACACTCTTTGGTTTTGCATCACAGTGTCATGACATAAATATCACATCATACAGTAATAGAAGACAGCAATGTTACATTAGTATCATTGTCAGTTTTTATAACATTGTGATTGATAGAAAATCAGATTTGCATTTAGTAGACATCAGATTTCTAAAACACAACCGGACCTGTAATAATGTGATTCGATAAGTTCATGTATATACAATGAACATACATGTAAGAGCCTCTAAATCTCATTATATTATCTATGCAAGATCACTAACAATTTAAGTCCCTGGTTTTAGTGTGAAAAGCCCTGGTTTCTCCTTTATTTTTTTGGTGAATGGCCACATGAGTAGTATTGTGAGTTTGAATTGGAAATGAGTGTTAACAATCTCATAATATAATTATAGGTGAACTGAAAATCAAATTGATGTTGTTTAATAAATACATATATATGTATGCATTTCTTATCATCAGAATAAACTCTGTAAGATATTGTTTTCTATTTTTGTTTGTCTGCCACAAGGTATTGTGTTGTAATGTTTTCCATCCATCAGTTCAATAACAATTTTGTTTCCATGCAGTAACTCGAGTTGTCCATCTGCAGTTATCAAACTTGTTTGGGTTGCTTTATTTTGGGTAAGGAAGAAACTTTCTGATTTGAGCATCAAAAGGTCAAAGGTCAAGGTCACTGTTACTGAAAGAAGAAAAAATTATCTCCAATCTATAACTCCAGTTAACTAATATCTACAGTTACAAAACTTTGGGGACAGCTTGTACTTGAGGTAAAGAAGACGCCTATTAATTTTGGAGTCAAAAAGCCAGTGGTCTGTGTCACAGTAACTGAAAAAGAAAAATGGTTTCCAAAAAAGAACATTACTTATACGCAGAGCTGGGCAAAACTTTATGTATTGTTTGAACTTGGGGTAAGGAAGAAGCCTATCAATTTTGGGGTTGAAAAGTTCTAGGTCACTTGGACTGGAAGAAGAAAAATAGGGAACAGATTAAGGTTAGAAACTATCATTATAATCTATTATGCAACTAAACAGGGAATCTTATGAGGATTTTGATTTCAATAGAGACCAAATAGAGTGAAGCAGGAAGAATGTGGGATGGATATTTAATTGATGGGTAATAAAATAATGCCCCCTCCTCTTCCCTCCATTTTTTTTCTAACACCACCCACCCACCCTCAATGTTTGTGTTGGTATCTTTGGCAAAATTTGTGAAGGATATGCACTATGGGTATGAAAGAGATCAGTTCATTTGTTGGTGAACGGTCAAGCTCATTGTC
This sequence comes from Megalonaias nervosa, assembly GCA_016617855.1. NCBI lineage: Eukaryota > Metazoa > Mollusca > Bivalvia > Unionida > Unionidae > Megalonaias > Megalonaias nervosa. The sequence goes on from JAECUM010024702.1 coordinate 33,476, forward strand.
ACCCAAAGAAAAATGGGTTATGCAGAAAAACTTTCATTCAGTTGCAAGTTCTTTTACCAAAGTCTGGCTGGCTTGCATTTAGAGTAATAAAGAAACGAATGGATTATGGGGTGTTAGGGTTAGAGGCCACACTCATCACAAATCTATTAAGAAATTAATGGTTTCTGCATATGAAGTTTAGTTCAAGACCTTTCTTGACCAAAGGCTGAGGTAACTGAACCCTATGTCAATAGTCTCCATAGCCAGTATACATACCCTATTAGTTCCTACATTGAGGATTATTAAACACGGGTCAGGTATATAATGTGTTCACTGTACTTTTGTTTATTGTTCACTGTACTTTTATTTATTGTTAAGCCTGTATACAGGTATATGTATTGCTTAATAAAATTATATGTTTCTAGTATGTACCTCTTTAGCAAGAATAGACAGTTTCATAGTTTCTGTAATAAACCAGTAATCAGTTTTATGCAATGACTGTCAGGTCAATTTTGTGCAGATTATAGAACAGGTATAAATGAATATTTACCACCGGTGGAAAAAGAAGAGTGCAGGAACAGTCATTATTCATATAAAAATGTCATGGAAATGAATGTCACATTTAAGTATTGGTTGTTATTATTTCATTGTTATGGTATTACTTTTGAATGATCTGACCATCGCATATAAATAAAACATGCCACCATACATCATGAGTAACAGCACATAGGGGCAAGGTGGGGGAGGCACACACACACCTTGGATGGCGCCCCTGCCGTACATGTAGTTTTATGAAAGAACATTATTGGTTTGCCAGTGACTTTCTGTTGCTTTTGAATAGACTGAATTACATGGTTGTTTAGCATTAGTACAAGAATGGACAATATTTGCATTCTTTTGAACAACAAATTCACTTACAAAATGGATAATGCTAATAAATGTGTGATTTTGTTTTTAAAAAAAATATAATTTTTCTTGCAGTTTTCAGTGATTAGACTGTAAGAATATATCAGAAATGATTGTCATTACTTGAAGAGCTATTATTTTATTTTCTCCAGAGAATTACCTTCTTTTTTAGAATTTGGTACATATATATTTTTAAATCAAGATATGTTGATACTGTTTGTATCTAAGCAAAAAAGTTTAGTCTGTATATTTTATCTGTCTTTCCCTTACTTTGAAATAGCATTTAAAAATTGTTGTCGTGACTGAAATTTCTTCTCATTTATTTCTTTATCTCCAGATGAAATAAAGATTATTACCAAATTTACATGTATGATCATCTTTATCTGTTCTCTTGTAACTGAATTCTTTTCAGGTATGTGTATTCAGCAGAATGCAGATTAATTACGGTGTCATAGCAGTGATCCTTTAACTCGCAATTGAGCAAATAAAATGATATGTATTGTCAAAGACAAAAAGATGACACATGTAGAAATCTACTGGCTAAGTAAATTGTTTTTTTTTTCATGAAATTTGGCCTGTGACAAAGTTGTTGTTGTGGGGCTTAACGCCATTTTTCAGCAGTCTGTATTAGGTAAAATACATTGGTATATTTATATCAACCGTTCTTAGACCACTGTGACAGATAATACAAGATTCTCAGGGTTGTCACTTTCCAAATAAGGCTCTTGTACCTTATTTTGGATATGGTACAATATATTATTCAAAGCGCACCATATTTACTATGATCTCTTTACGCTTCCTACGAAGGGATTGCAGTGTCCTTGTATGGCACACTGAAAAACACGGCTGAAAACGAAAATAGTTGTTAGATGAACTAATATGGCAGATAGTCGAAAAATAGAAAATTTTGTATTAAGAATATAAATGCTATTTTACTCATTTATCTACAACGACATTTGGCAATACTGGTGTAAAAGGAGAACACTACTTGATTTGTTGAAGGATATGTATGCAATATCTTCCAACTTTCTGACAGTATGCTGAAAAAGACTGCTCCATTGCTACAACCAGAAATGTCTTAGTACCCTCTCCACGAGTCATTAAAAGTATTTTATTACTATTAGCATTACACATAATTTAATGTTACTAAAACTTATAGCTAAACTGGCTGATGATACAGTATTGTGTAAGGAATATGGGAACAATGTTCACCATTTTTCCCTCTCCCTTTTGATATAGGTGAAGTTACTTTTGAACAAAAATATACACTCAAACACAGCAATGTTAATTATTGATCTTCTTCAACAGAGTGCATATGATGTCGATACTTACCATCAGATGTGCAATAGGATTGGGGGGGTGGCTTGATCTAAGTAAAAGAGAAATTCAAGAAGTTTCAGAAAAATGTAGATGATGGTACAGAGTACTGGGATCGATGTTTGAATGAAATCTTTAGAAATCAAGCAAGTATGTCAAATTAGATTGTCGAGCTGAAACAAATATCCAAACATTCTCATCAGAATACTTTTTGGTGAATATTCAAACAGAAGGCATTCAAGTTTTTCCTTGCCTAGCCAGTAATGAAAACCACAACCACATTAAGCAGTTGACGGTGTTATCGCTGCTGGGGCTTCTGACAGCTTGACAACTAACCATTTATTACTTTAGTGCAGTTGAGCGGCATTTTCCAAAAGAAACAAACAAGGCAAAATGTAAACATTGCAATACATAATTTGTTTACAAGAGTGTGTGTGTGATTTAGATTTATAATGTGGCTTTAACAATTTTTCAGTCATATCGCTTCGATGTCTGCAGTGTGGCAGATTAGAGTGATGTCTAGCACTGGGGCATCATGCCGCACACATTTAGCATGATGTCCCACCCAGTCACATTATCCTGACACCAGGCCAACCAATCCTAACACTAACCTCTTAATGCTGAGCACCTAGCGAGGCAGCTGTTGGTACCATTTTTATAAGTCTTTGGTATGACTTGGCTGGGGTTCGAACCCACGACCTCCCGCATCCAGGGTGGATGCTCTAACCACTAGGCCACCAGAGCGGTCCGTGTTTACAAGAGAACACCATCGAGTCTTCTTAATCACCTGAAATTTATATACAACTCACAAAGTAATCATGAAATGTCAGACTTCTCTGAAAAGTCGCATTGCACATAACATCGTCATTTATATTAAGTGTCACTCATGCATTCTTGAAAAGATAGTATGTAGTATCACACAATTGATAAAAGAACATTGTATAACTGGGTTCATTACAGTTATGACTACTATCTTTAAGTAACAGAAAAAAGCAAAACCAACAAGTTTATTAAAATCAACAAATTAATTTTTCTAAGTCATAAAGTGAACATTTACGATGAACGTATGGTATTATGAATTAAATCCGAAATAATCCTAAACGTTTTATCACAAGTCTAAAAGTATAGATTGTTCTGATTGAATTACTATACTTAATGTACTGATGTATCAATAGTCTTGAATAGGTTGATGTACCAAGTCTTGATATAATTGAAAATGTCTTTGAATAAATTAACAATAATCCCAAAACTGTGTTTCAGTCCAAAAACTCTAAGAGTATTTTGTAATTCCAATGAATAATTATAATCATTGATTCCTCTCAAATTATATCTGAACACAACAGTAAACGATTCCACAGACTGAATTTAATAAATAATTTTGTTTACCACAACCTTTAATAAAAGCTTAAGACACAAAAAAGAGATCCAGATATGGTTCACAAGTGCACTTCCAGTTCATATAATTCTGTTAATTTTTGCACACGATTAAAAAATATAATAAAATAAAAGAGCTGCTTTATTATTAAAACACTCTAAATTATCTCCATCATAGTTAACAAAATTTTATTTCTTGAAATTTGATTACACACCTTAAAATCGCAATTATTCACTTATCTGGATCCTCGTGCATCCATATTCCTTTGCAATGTCATTATTTACATGCCAAGAAAAACACCTACAGTGAATATCTTTGTTAAAGTATGTAGACATTTAATTGCCAGTTAACACCTCTTTCAGTGGTGTATTTTGAATTCAATGTAGAAAAGGCAGAATACCAATCCTATGGTAATTAAAAGTACAGACAGTGTAAACATGCAATTTTCATTTCTTTTCGCAAATGATTTAGCACTGCCCGGTTACAAAACTTTATAGGCACATATGTTACAATGAACTGAATGAATGAGAATTGTTATAAAAAAAAAAGAAGTCAATATATTTATTGGATCAAAATGCCTCTGCTGTGAAAGGGGAATTTCAGCACAGAACAATATTTATATCCAGATAAGGAACAGATTAAGCTCAGAAGCAATCAACATATTAATGCTTATGCAACTAAAAATAACATCTTTTAAAGATTTTCATTTTAATCGAGCTCTGACAGAGTGGAGCTGGAAGAACGAGATACAGATATTGAATTTATAGGTTAGTACTGAACTATGGCTGGTTCCTCTTCCCCCTCCTTTTTTTTTCTACTTCCCCTTATTTTAGTAACGAGGGGAGTCCCCCTTTTGATTAAATCATGGCAGCATCTCTGCATATTTTCGATGAGGTTAACCTAAATGTGTGACCCAGTATGAAACTGGACTGAATGTCATACACTGTGATGTCACAACGACAATGACCAGTAAACGTTTAAAACAAAATTTCGTACTATCATATATTGTTACGATCAGACCTAATGTGCTTGTTTTTTTTACCCAGTTTAATACCTGACCACCACTGTAAAAGTCCAGAGCCTTATATAATTTTTGTCTATAAGTTTCTTGATGACAGTTAAGGTTCAGAGCATTCAGTAACTGGGCTTGAATAGAGAGACTTTGGTTAAACTATATTAGTATTCAATTTTAGAAGAACAATTTTTTATTAACTTTATTCAATATGAGTAAATGCACCTGAACAACCACATTGACAGACACTTTAGAAATGGGAATTTCAAAATGAGGAATGGGTAAGGTGTTGGTTGTCAAAACTTACAAACTCAAACAGATAATCAGATATGACTAAATAACTTATTGAATTAATAGCAGTATCTCTGAGAAAAAAGGCAAATAAGATCCTCACGAGGAGCTGGGATTAAGTTCATTAATATAGCATACTATAGTATGACAAAAATTACATAGTTAACTTTTCTGAAAATTTTAATCAAACATGAGAAACAAGAGCAAGACTTGTATACGAGTTAAATATTCATCTGTAGGCTTGACGATTCCCAATCTTATTAAAATCAGATATCCACTGTCCTACGTGGGATAGAGGAGATCTGATTTTAATCTGACTGGCTATGTTAAAATATTTAAATGGAAGAAATGTATTTACAAAAGACACATATCGACCTCTGGTCTTATATGTTTAATAAAATTCATGCAGATATAATCAAGCTCTAATAACGAAATGCAAATGATGTATTGGTATTAGCATTAATTCTAGTGGTAGATGATGACTTCATGGATGAAAAGACAAATGGATGAATATGCTAATAATATTGAAACAGACGAATTGTGAATAGCAGGCACATCTGGACCAACAGAATAAACTGTGTACCATAGAAGACGTCTGGGTTTAACGATAACTGGTCTCATGCGATAGGACTACACCAACAATAATAATAATAATAATAATACTAATAATAATAATAACAGGAACAACAACAAAGGGCGCGTTATGCGGGATATAATGCCATGGATCAAAAGAAGAGGGAATTTAATTACCATCCACATACAAAAGTCAGTCGAAATAAATTTATTATTTACTAGCGAGCGGCCGACAGTCAGAACTGATCGGAGGGTGAAAGCTTCATTCCAAATTGTGTCCGGCACGGTTGGTCTCCGCTAACCAGTAATGTCAGAAAAGAAGTGGAGATATCTTTGTTGATCTAAATATAAGACACAAAGTGTACGGTAAAACGATACCAATTAAACATCCCCAGAGGGGCGGAGTTTAACGTCTAGGTGGTGTATTCAGAAATAAACAACTAAATCTAATTGTGATTGGTGCATTATCATAATGATTATGTAAGAGTTGTAGTGTCTGTTAGGCTTTAAAATAAAAATGTTGAGTCTCTTGGCAACATGAGAGATCATGTTAATTCATATCTGGATCATGTTTTGTATTTTTTTTTAAATGCGACACACACGTACGTCTGTTGTTATTGGATAACCTTACCCTTCTTTAGTTTCAGTAGAGTTATCTCTCTTAAATGCAATGGGGTACTATCCTCGTGGAATTCACAATCAAACATTGCACAGTGTGTGATGCACATGATGAAATAGGGTTAAGGTCTATGGAAGAACAATTGTTACCGTGATACCATATTTATAGCACTGTTTACACCAGTTGTGAATCACCAGCAAGTAGCATTTCTCAGCTTTGAGGTTAATCCTCTCAGCATTATTTTTTTCCCCAGAAATTTAAAAAGTTTGTCCGAATGCATCCAAATGTGCGACTGATACAACTGTATACATACTATATTTGCAGACAACAAGACAAAACTACTATGGTACCAACTCCAATCATGTATGTTAAATTTAGTGGAATGAAATAAGAAGATGGCGATTTTTTTTTTAAAGTCATGAAAGAAAAAAAAACAGAAAGACGAAGCGTGGGTACTTACGAATAAAGAAAACATTGCTTTAGCTTGGATTTTAACTCGATAAATGCAATATAATGTGATTTAACACTCTGCATTGACCTAATCTAAACACAGTTAAAAATATAATCAAAAGAACATGACAAGTTTTCATCCATATTTTTTATTTGTTTGAAAAATATATTTTTGGGTGCTTAGCACAAGCAGCAGGGAGGGTGAACAGACCATTTTGCTGGAGACCTTATTTATGAAAAATAAAACTTCCTACGAAAATGAAATCTCATGGTCAACTAACGTTAAACCAAAACCTCTGTCAGGCCATGAGATTTCTCTAATTGGGTTAGCTCATTTTGTTACATCATCACTGACGCGCGTTTTTATTTTATGGTGTGTTTCGTTTACGTGCTGGTCACTCAACGCTGGTCGTTCACCCTTCCTGCTGCTATAATTAAATCATTGTTATATCAAATAATGGAATCTCATACATCTAAACTAGCTCGTGAGCGACTAGAGGCAATTAAAAAATATCTACCCGTCCGTAATTCTGTCAAGCAACAACTACAAGCGCGTCAGGAGTCTCAGGTGGAATTTGCAGAAGGTGCAGAACAATTATTTAAACCTGTTACAGAGACTACTAAAGGTCTTCTGCCCGCGTTGGAGCAAACCGCTAAAGCAACTGGAAAAATAGCAGAGCGAACTAAGAAAACAAAAAAGATTCTACGAGAACTTCCAGGTGAAATAGCTGCTGCTCAACCAATGCAAGAAACACTTGAAGGTATTGAACAAGTTCTTGATGAAATAGGTGATATAAAGGATCGTACACCAGAGCCAGAAGAACAAGAACCAAAACAAGCAAGAGAGAGAATTGATTTGAATGACAAATTTACCGAAGATGCTATTACTGGTATTAGGAACGCTAAGAACATAAAACAATTAGCTGTGTATGCCGTGAGAAGTTTTGATGATAAAAAAAATTTCTGAAGCCCGAGTATCATGGTCATTCTATAGGCTATGAAGATTGGTACAAATGGATATTTCGCATACGTTACAGAGTTAATCAGGCCCGAAATGATGATTCAAGATATATTGAGTTTAGAAATGAGATATATAACTATTTTACACAACAACAATTATCACTACTACAACAACAATCACAACGACTATTACCACCACTACCACAACAATTATCATCATCACCATCACCACAACGATTACAACAAATACAACGAATACAACAAGAGCGACAACAACAAGAACAACAATAAGAACAACAATTTCAAAAAATAATGAAACGATTGCAATCACCACGACAACCAGTCAAAACAACAAGTGAGGAAGAATATCAAGATCCCCCCGGTGCAACTGGAAGTGGCCTTACTACTCAAGGAAGTGGCCTTATTATTTGTCCTAATAACGTCCTTGCCAATGTTGAAAGACTAGAAATTCTCATTGGAGGAAAACGAGCCGGTAATAATTCTCCAGAAATCATTAATGAAGCAGCTGATATTTGTAAACGATTATTTACAGGCGGTATCATGGATATTAATGTATATCGGTCCCTTATTGATGAAATCGCCGATGATTATCACAGTGATTGAGTATGTAATTAGATGCAATGACTATAATAAGATGATCATACATAATACTCAACGCAGACCGACCATGGTCAGGGTAATAAATTCACAATTACCAATATACAAAACGATCTACGGAGATGGACTAGGTGATGTTGTTCAGGGTCTGTTTAGAAGGATAGCCCCAAAAGCAATACCGCTTGCAAAGCAACTAGGAATGAAAGCTATTGACGTTGTTCGTGAAAAAGGTATTGGCGCTGTTGGTGTTGTTGCTAGCAAAGCATTCTCAGCAATCAAGGATAGACTAGCACGATTAATACGACGATAACCTCAGCCACCAGTGAGACTGGCCAGCACTGAAGTGATGCCCGCAAATGTCAGTAAAATAATAAATCAAGCTGCTAATCAAAAACTAGCAGAGTTGGCTGATGTACCACTATCAGAAAAAGAAAAAAATATAACCGCTAGTCTAATAGCTGGAAGTGGTTTTCGTGTTAGACGATAATAAATGTAATAAAGATGTTCAAACGTATATCTGATCCCGCATTTGACATGGACGCACCAGTACTCAAAGATCAATCTGTGCGCGATTATCAGTATTATTCTTATGACGTACGACAGCCAGATCAGCGTGGAAGAATTGAGCTGCAAGTTCAGGATACAAGCAGATATTTCTTACCCACTGAAGCATTCACTGAAGCAGAAGGTGAAATTTTAAGAACAGATAATACTGAATACGCCGCTGATGTTAGTGTTGGTTTTGTTAATAATGATATTATGGCGTTATTTGACAGCGCTACGTACATGATTGACGGAAAAAATATTGAATCAATTCAGAAAGACGTTGACGTTGCCACGACGATACTTGGCCTTGCAAGATACAGTGACGATTATTCAAGATTAGCTGGTCCGTCAGTGATGTTTGCAAAGGATACTTCTAATTCTCCAGAGTATCAACAATATGATATAGGACGCCAACTAAACAATGCCAGAAATTATTAATGTCGATATAAATTTTAATTTTGGATTTAGAATACGTCGATCAATGTTGAAAGGTGGAAGAAGAACATTTTCGTGGACAATTCCACTATCACATATCTTTTGATTTTGTAGAAATGTCAGAAAAGTTATTTTCGGAGCCAAGCATACAGTTGTACTCGTACGAAAGGCTACAGACGATGATGCAATATGGCGACCCGCTGGTGATGCTGGTAAAGTAATACTAACAAAACTTTTATTGTGGATGCCAACAATGACTCCATCACTAACCAAAGAACAGCACCTGCTTTCTTTTATGGATCAAGGTGGTAAATCAACGTTGTCATGGTTGACTATGACCACAGATGCTATTCAAAGTAACATTAATGGTTTATTCACATGGCAAATAGCTTCTTAGCAAGGAATACCCGCACCAAGGCATATATTTATTGCTTTCCAAGATGCTGCACGAGTAAATTCACAATTACACAGCATAATGATATTTGATAATCTTGGCGTTTCTGAGGTTTCCTTGAAGATAAATTGGCATCAAGAACCGTCTGAAGACATTTTATTGAATTTTGAGCAAAATCACGTAGCACGTGCATATCATCGCTTAATGTCATTCATGGGGCGTGATCAAAATATTGATACTGGCTTACAATTATCACAACTAGATTTTACAACGTTGTATCCAATATATTATTTTTCATTAGAACACTTGGATTTATTCAGACAATCTGTCGTTGATATACATTTTCGAGCTCGCGTAAACCGAGGAGCCATTGCTAATTACAGAGCAATTGCTGTTATACTCAGCGATAAATCAATGCTTCCTGAAGGTGTTGGCGGACGAATGAGAGTTATTGATCCCCCAGTAGAAAATATGTAAATATTTTCCAAACATGTAATTAAATCACTCATGATAATTTTAAATGTCATATCAACATGTTAATGTCAGTCTGACTCCTGGTCAGATTAAAAAGCTACAATCATCATCAAAAAATAATTGCGCGGTAAAAATATCACTAAAGCGAGAACAAATCGCAGTGGTCCGAATAAACTATCATTATCAGAACGCCAGCATAGGCACTTCAGTGAAGCCAAACAATCAAAGACTGGCATACGACTTAATCTATCTGCGAGTGCCATTAAAGACATCGCTAAAACGGGTGGTATATTTCCACTTCTTGCAGCTATACCAGCATTGATAGCCGCTGCAGCCCCAGTTGTTGCAAAAGCAGCTGCGTTAGGTGCTGTTGGAATTGCTGCTGGAATGGCATTAAAGAAAGCAACAGGTCACGGAATAAAAACCTCCAAAAAAAAGGGAAAAGGTCTAAAACTTCCAGGGACCCCACACTGGTACGGAAAAGGTCAAAGACTGCCCGGGACAGTTCGATGATTCTTCCTATGTCTAATTTTGATTTACTTGATGCTGCTAAGCAACTGAACATAAAAAACTTCAGAGGTGTTTTTATGCGTGATCAATTACCAAAACAACCAAACAATATTGAAACTGGTATTATTAATCTCGATAAAAACTCAGGCCCAGGTACTCATTGGGTTGCATAAGCAACTGATCCACGTGGAATTATTTATTTCGATTCGTATGGGTTGGCACCACCAAAAGAATGTTTACGATATAGTAATTTAGCCGGTGATATTCCAATCTGGTATTCAACATTACCAACACAAAAATTAACAGATCCACCAGAATGTGGCCGTGAAATCCTCGCTGTACTCGACGCAATTTCACTGGCACCGCCAGGAAAACCACCTCATAAAGTCGTACACGAATATACCACCACCAGGCATAGCCGCGCACAAACGTTTTAAACAGACATTAGTAGATATAATGGTAGATATTTATGGAAGATCTTCTCGTAAAGCTCAGCAGCAAAGTGACTTATCTAAATATGCAACTCTTGATCAGCTCAGAAATGAAATCGATGATTTATTAAATATCACAAGTGTGGATCAAAATGAAGTCGTTGTTTTTCAGGATAAACAAGGACGATTAAAGAAAAGTAATATACAACTTTCAGATGTACTTGTACGAATTTCCACCGCGGTTGTTAATAATATCGTTACTTTTGCTGATCAAGGTAAAATACAAGATTCCGGTAAGTCAGTTAACGATTATATCAAAAAAGCTGGTGATTCATTCACTGGTACCATTATCATGAATCAAAATAAAATTACATACCTTGGAAACCCACCACAGAATCAGACGCAGCAACAAAAAAAATATGTCCATGATCAGGAATCTAAGTTTGTGTTACTCAACGGTGGTATAATGCGTGCATTTCTCAACATGAATAATAATGGTATTAATAATCTCAGAACACCAGAATCAGATTTCGACGCTGCAACAAAAAAATACGTCGACGATAGCAACATTCCGACGGTGACATCATTAACAACAATCAACGATGAAATGACGGCATTCAAAACTGATTTTTCCAATCACGTACAAGCATTCTTGAATTTTCGTAGAAACATAAACAGATCTGTGTATGAAATTTTTGGTAATCCAGTGGTTGTAGATATTAAACTCGCTGACATTAACACAACAATCAACGATATTGTCAGTGGAATCCCTCATATCGTTGAAAAAACGAATCTGATTAAAATTCCTCACAAGCAGATCATCAACGTGGTATACACAGTAGCATCAGGATCATCAACATGGACACCGCGGGATAACACTCTCGAACATACCGCAGAAGTAACTGGGTTATACAGGCTGTCCATGTATGGTTTGGAAATTACTGCGGACACTTCATCATCACCGAATGTACATTATAATCCTCTACTGGCGATGCTAAATAAAAACACCAAAGAAACATTTACGTTGACATCAACGGAAATGCCCCCGAGACGTTATTGGTGGTGTCTGGAATTCGTAGCTGAAACCCCTCATTTAATTACTTAATTAAATGACAACGTCATTAAGTATAATGAATCAAACCTCAATCGACGTTCAACGTCACAGATACAATCAAATATGTAAGTGTCAGATTGAACTAAAAAATATCATTGACGATTATACAGTAAAAGTAAAAAAATATCGCAGACGTATGGTTGTTATTGATATAATTGTTTACTCAGTTTCTGCTATTATTGCTGGAACCGGATTATTATTATCAACAATAACAATGACAGCGCCTGCAGTTGTAACAATTGTCGTTTCAACTTCAACGACTATCGCAGGTATTCTCAGTATTATAGCTAAGAAGATATCTACATGTACAAATGATAAATTACATGAGTATATAATGAAATTACACACAGTAACAACAGTTTATTCTAAACTATCGTCATATCTTTCGTCGTACCTCAGTGATGGTAAAATATCTGATGAGGAGTTCGCAACGATAATGAAAACCTATGATGAAGCATTCCTTGATAATAGCCAAGGTGAAAAAGTGGAAGATTGAATTCCAGATTTAAAATAATAATAACAATAATAATAATGTCAACGTCGAATGAATTATTACAACAGATCGTCACTAATACAGTGCCGTCAAAAACTACTATGATATCATTAAGTTCGACCAATCCTAAATTTAGCGTTAATTTTCCAACTGCAATTTCAGCAAAAGAAATAGCGCTAGCACAATTACGAGTTTATCATAGCTGGCTAAATATCAGGTCAAAATCGTTTGGTGGACTACCAGCAAATAATTCACTGGTATTTGCAAATAAGAATAAACCTGATGGAACTCCTGATTGGCAAGTAGTCAGTATTCCAACGGGCAGTTATCAAATAGAACAGATTAATGATGAGTTCCAACGTAGAATTAAATCTATTACAGGAAAAGAATCCAGAATAGCAATTACTGTTTACGAACCAACATTATCAGCGGCGATTGAAATAAATTCCCCTGATTATGTTGTAGATATTTATCAGTCATCGGTCAGATTTGTGTTAGGATGCCTGATGTTCCCCTCGTTTATAATGGAATTCCAGAACCAAAACGAGAAGAATTTAAAACAAGCGAAAAAAAATATATAAAAGATCTAAAATATCTAAGTAAATTTCCGTGGGTACCCGCTGATTGATTAGAATATTATCAAGAGCTCTATGGTAGAAAATTATATATTAGAAGAAGACACTTATATAAATCTGTTAATGGAAAAATTCACATTAATGAAGAAAATGTTAAATTATGGTCCGACCCAATTAAACTCGAGTACGAACAATCAATTAATAAACTGCGAAATTTATTTTCTTCTTTATTACAATATTACAGCGAAGACGTAAAACAACAGATAATTGAAACAATGAAAGATTTAAACATCGTTGTGATAGATTTAAGATTTATTAATGATATAATTTTACACGCTGTAAGAGAGCGTAGGGGTGGTATAGATAGTGATTATATTTTAGACTGGGATATGATGAAAAATTTGTTTATTAAACATTACAAAATAACAGAAGAACAATTAAAAACATTTATCATACCAGGATTTGACAATACCGATATGAAAAAATCAATTACTGATCTTATTGAAGAACATTTTCCCGGAGTAATTGAATCATGGAGAAAAATAACCCCGCCACCGGTTATTCTTAAACATAATAACGATCCATACGGTGGAGGCCGTCATATATCACCTGATATTGTTAATATAACATCAACGATCGCAGTCAGTCTAGTATATGATGTAAATGATGGCAGCTATCAAGTAGATCTTTCAAAGTCTAGCCAGGCCCAGCAAGGATATATATTATATTCATTTAGCCCTCAAGTGCCCCCTGGGTATTTAATTGTATCAGAACCAATTAACCCCGTTTATCGGCATGTACATAATCCGTTATTATCAAGGATACATTTCAAACTTACTGACCAGGCTGGACACATTCTGGATTTGCGAAATGAGGTTTTAAGTATAAATCTGTATGTACGCTCATAATGTATCATCGCAAAACAAAAACAAAAAAAAAAATGTCCGAATCTAACTCGGATCAGAATAAATTTTTTTTAACTTCTGATTGGGTAAGTTGTAATTATCATACCCAAACAGAAAAAAAAAATAGTATTATTATAATCTGATTTAAAAATATTTTTATTTTAAATAAATATTATTATCAGAATCTGAATAACAAATAAATAAATATTATTGTATTATAAGTAAATAACTGTATAGTTCGACTCTGTCAATTTGCCAGGGATTTTGTTTAGCCATTACCACATTGACTCCGTCCTTGACAGAGTCAAGGGGTCCACCTTCATTATCACTATCATTTTCACAATGCTCCCTCAACTGTCTTATACGAAAGTTCACAATCTTTTTCTGTTCGTATTCATGAGATAATTCTAACTTAATTTTGTCAATAACGTGTGAGAGAGGTACAAACAGCTTTACTTGATTATCTGTAACTGTTGCCAGCAACTGTAACATTGCCTGCTGGATAAACTTCATGAATTTATAATCAGATGGCAAAGTATATCTGTTCTCTAATTTTCGTTGTTCTAATGATTCAAAATTACACAGAATTTTTTCAGGATTAAGATTATCAGATATATTTATACCGTTATGTTGTAATTTTTTAATCGCAGAAATAATAACATTAATATTTTCAGAATTCATTATATTATAAATGTTTGTTTAAAATAAAAATATTTCTGAATCAGAATAATATTAATAAAATAAAAATAATAGTTCTTAGAAAGGATTGTTTTTGTAGACGGCACAACACATAGTAGCGTATTTACAGCAAGCATATTTACAGCAATTATATAAATAATCTTAATTACAGTAGCGTATTTACACGCTGGTAGCGTATTTACAGCAAGCATATTTACAGCAATTATATACAAGGTTTTATTTATAGGCGGCACAGTTACATATAATCTTAATTAAGGACGGCACAAAACACAGAATCTTAATTACAGTAGCGTATTTACAGTAGCGTATTTACAGCAATTATATTTACAGTAGCGTATTTACAGCAACGTATTTACATATATTTACAGTAGCGTATTTACATATATTTACAGTAACGTATTTACATATATTTACAGTAACGTATTTACATATATTTACATGTTTACATATATTTACAGTAACATATTTACAGTAACGTATTTACATATATTTACAGTAACGTATTTACATATATTTACATATTTACATATATTTACAGTAACGTATTTACAGGATTACCAAATTTTTCTAAGATAATTGGGGGTACGAAGCCCAACAGAAAAATAGTACACTCTCCCACCATGTAACCACGTGGTGGGTGTACTTTTGCACTCTCCTCGGGGTTATCATGGAGAGAGTGTACAAAATCTGTTGGACGTAGGTAAATCCCCCGTTTATGTTTGTGCCGTCGCTTAGGATAAGTTTATGTTTGTGCCGTCTCTTAGGATAAGTTTATGTATGTGCCGTCTCTTAGGATAAGTTTATGTGTTGTGGTGTCCAAAAATAAACAGCAGGATGATGTGAGCTCGTGACCTTGTGACCTCACTGAAGGGTACCCCAAACAAGGGCATTCAGAAAGAATGTCGCCGGACAAAAAAAGTCTTATAAGGTGCCTGTGGACCATAAGATAGGTCTTTACACTGAAAAATAAAGCCCTCTGAGTTCCTAAAGTTTCGGTTTGGGATATTTAGGAATTTGCCTGGGGGATATATGCTTTGAGTCCTGAAATAGACAGTCCTCTGAGTTTCTAAAGTTTCGTTTCGTTTAGGAATTCGCCGGGGGGTATGTCTATTGAAAGGGACTCTTAGGACCTTATGAGACTTTACCGGCAGAAGGGATCCCAGTGGAATAGTAGACCGAACGTCACCGAACGTCACCGCTGCTGTTTATTTTTGACTTTTAGCTTTATAAATATCATTATCAAATAAAATATCAACTATATTGTCAATAAATGTCATCAAATCATCTGACCAACCTCTTATTCGTTCGTCATTTTCAGTTGCGAATAGCCATACTGACCCATATTTTGGTGATATATGGTAACCAGCTTTTTAATACAGTCGCTTATTATTTTAGGTTTTATGCCAGTATAGCATGAGGCTGATTTTATTGAATCAAATCTCTTACAAAATCTGTTTGTTAGATCAAATCCAACATGTCTTATTGGATTATAATGATACATATTATATAATATTTCATTGTTCAATATGAAATTTCTATCAAAAAAGGTTTATTCTTTCTCCGACAAATTTGGGGGGGGGGTCTGGTCCAGAATCGGCTTTTGGTTGAGGATCAGCCTCTTAGTATACTACTACTGATAGTAGAGCAAGATCGTACTGGATCGGTCTTGTCGCAGGGCACATCATCAACCTACCTGCATGGCGTAGTATCGCATTTGACTTAATTTAAACTGTAATCACTGTTCGAGCAGCGATTTGATGACATGACAAACATACAATATTGTGGGAGTCAACCGTTTTGACACGAAAGTCTTGATACTGAACTGATTTTAAGGCCTCTTTTCACTCGTTAAAATTCACCACTTGATTCGAGTCTTTACACTTTGCACTTGGTATGAAGTTTTCCTTTCTTGTCTTGCTACTGGTAGTCGTAATGTTTAGATCCATTACTGGTAAAACACAAAATTGTCTCTTCGGGGTGTTCATGTGTCCACGCAGCAACGCGTTATCATTGATATGTGGGCGACGGCCTCCAGAGCGATCGATGCAAATGCAACTATGGGTAATAAATTAAAGAACGCCTGTCTTTTTAAGGTTCCACCACGGAATTGGCTATCACGTAAGCAGCCATGATGACATTGGCAAACACCTGTTGGGGGGGGGGGACTCCATGACTACTTCGTAATTGACCAAGATCAAATCTTTAAGTATGAGCTGCACGTGTTTAATGGGTTTTCCGTTATCCACAATGAGCTGAAGTATTGACATCGATATACCAAGTATTCAGTCTGAAGCAACATCGGACGTTGAGCCGGTTTCCCCCACAAACAATTCTTGATGACATTAGCAAACGATCGTCTTCTTTCGTTATGTTGCACATGTTTCTTGTCGATATTTTCAGAATTCGATACTGCTGCTTGAATTGATCTTTTTTTCTTCTGGAGTGTGACACCAGGAAGGACAACTGCTAGCATCTTGTTTCAGTTTAGAAACTCGTGGACGTAGCCGCAAAAAAAAATCCTGGACTCGAGTCGTTGGTATTGTTTTGTTGTAGGAAAGTGACAAAATTTAGTCAAATGTCAATAACAAGGATCCACGATCGAGAGCATGAAATGATTCAATTTCATTTAATCAAATCTTTGTTCTGGCGAAATGTGTTGGACCTCGATGTGTACTGCAAAAAAAAGTCAGGGTGTTCGGTAGGAACTTAAGTATATTTACACACCTAATGGTACAACGAACACGCATTGATAGGTTTAATTTGTTTTCCTTACGACTAGTCGGCTTCATACGGCGCGTGTAGCATTGTTCTGTTCTCCAAACAAACTGTTGCGTGGATTCAAGGGTTCAACGACCATCATATCGTAGTCTTCGACGATATATTGAAATTATGGATCTGTTTTCAAACGTCAATCGTAGTCATGTTCCCATATTTCTACCACTTGGAAGCCTTGACTTTCCTGATTCGTTGGCGTCGTTGGTAAATTTTGTCGTACAACTCTTACAAAGTGAACCCTGTCAAGG
This sequence comes from Megalonaias nervosa, assembly GCA_016617855.1. Lineage (NCBI taxonomy): Eukaryota > Metazoa > Mollusca > Bivalvia > Unionida > Unionidae > Megalonaias > Megalonaias nervosa. Next base: position 51,175 of record JAECUM010024702.1, read on the forward strand.
GATTTTTCAATTCTCGGCGAGGCACATAAGGCATCCATCAAATAAACATCAATGAAATTCGTACGCGATCTATGGGTTTTCTAAATCCAATCATCCAAGCAATAAGATCCAATCTTATGTACTCCACCGTTTCTAGCATACTGTATTCTTTTGTCTTCAGCTTCACGCAAGTAATGTAACCAACGCAAATCTTTGACAAAATATCGATCCCTGGCAGATTGATAGGGCTGAGATGGTATGATTGCTAGTTTGTTAGCGGGTATGAACATCTTTCGGTACACTAATCAACAAACTTTGGAAATGGTAGAAGTTTCATTCAAGAGATCGATAACTCCGTGTCTGAGAAATAATTGTCGAAATTTTCCACAACAATGTCGTAAAAGGTCCACGTGAGACCGATAATATTTCAAAATTTTTACTTGAAAATCAATCTGTCTGCAGAATGGAATTGGTACCAGGCGTATAATACTTCTCGTTCTGTTCGCATACTGATGGGTTCCTAGCAATGAACTTGAGGTTAATGGGAGAGCACAACATATTGATTTTCTTCGGTACTAAAAAGTATGGAAAATATAATTTAGCCATTTCCGTCAGGCCAAACATTTTAGGTATTTTACTCAAAGAAATATCCACATAACTAATGGGAGCTTTAAACGGTACGTTCACATAAATGATTTTGTCTTTATTCATGATGACTTGTAGAAATTCAGTTTTCCTTGTTCTGAAGAATGTTTCAAAGGAAATGGTCCATTTTATCCGGGACACTGTGAGCATTGACTGTAGCGTAACGTTCCACCTCCTCTTCGCTCCATGTGTCGTCCATGAGATCTAAAACACACTTGGGGGCCAAAAAATATCTTTTCACGTATCCCTCCCGTCATCACGCTTCAATTCCGATAGTGATGAAATAAAGGTTCTTGTTATACAGGCGAAGCAAGCGCGAAGAGCGATACAAAAGCTGTTAGGAACGCGAATCCCTGTCTCTTGAGAGCAATAAAAGTTTTAAAAAGATCAACAGGATAGTCCAGTTTATATTTCCTGTTCTTGTGAATCAATAATTCCTGGGGTCTTTGTTATATCTCTGAATGTAGCATAGGTGATCCAATTCGACGACTTGACAAAATACATGGTTTCTTTTCTGGACAAATGTGTGAATTTTGTAATTGGTACGAACATGTTGTCCACAGGTTGTAAACACTGTCAGTAAGTCACAAGCACTTTACTATTGTTTTAATTATTTCATGCGATGACTCCTCATAAGAGGCTGAACACACAAATGTTCGCCTGCAGGTCGCGCAAAGAATCTTTTCTTGTCCTTCATAAACACAAGCTCTAGACGCCAAATAGTCACGATATCTCTCGCCACAATAAATATGTTGCTCCCGATTGTTAAATCCTATGTCAAATTTATCGCAATAATAACTGTACCTGAGAAAACCATTAATATAGTTTGTGGCATAGAGAGGACTTTGGTGATAGCAGACATGAATGTGTTTTCTGTCAGGAAAGTGTTCTAGAAACAGGAGATATACACAAACCACGGACGGTATACGTTCAATGCATAACGAGGGGCTAGTATATCTTTAAATTTCTGCATTTCAGAACCCACGCACTCTCTCTTTCGAAATTCCACCTTGTTCCAAAAGGATTTCTGTTTCTCACCGTTGTTTGGCTCTGTTCGATTGTATAATGCTTTATAATAATAGTTTACCTTCTGATATATCAGTTTTCTCTGCACGAGCTTTAGCTATCACGATGGCGCGGGCTAAATACATCTGATATTAGTCGTTTTTAATCTGGACGATTCTTCGTTTAGTATTCGGATGCTAATCCACCAATTAAACATCGCGCTTTCAGTTACCCGAAGAAGGCGAAACGTTGTCAGATGAAGAGTGTTTTCAACCTGTCGTCTCAAACTTATCATTGGTTTGTTGGGCTTGCTGAATTTTGTCCAAGATTTTGGAAGAGGATACCAAATGTACTAAACTCATTCCATCTTTAGTTAACCAACCAACGGTCCTTTTCAAGGTCAACCAGTTCTCTCAGAAAAGAGATACTCCTAAGTCATTTTTTATAAGGGTTTGAATTCTATTTAATCCCCTTTCTTTTACATCATACCCGGTTTTGGTTAGTAGGTGTGGGTGTTGGTCAGTAGAAAAGTCGATGCAGGTCAGTAGCTGCGTGATTGATAGTCTGTCAAACGGCTATTGGTTAGTAGGTATAGTCTTATCATAACATTTCCTCTTGTCCGTATAAGTATTTTGCCCGTATAACGACCCATTTCAAAAGGATTGACTAATCATGTTCAACATATGAACATCACATTTTCTTTTGTCTCCACAGTGTATTGTGATATTAATCGTATGGACTTTTTAACAGTAAATTCCCCTTCTCACCATCATGACCCAATCCAAAATGGCGACCGTAATGTTAATTCCCACTGTCTCCGTAAAGTCCATTTGTCTCCAAGGTGCCCCCAAACTGCTATTGGTGTTTACTGAGTTCAGATTTATAAGTTTTTCGTTACATCTTTATGGTAAGTTTACTAAAATTAACAAATAAATATATTTCTCTAAGTTACAAAGTGAAATTCAAGAGGAACTTACAGTATTATGAACTAAATCCCAAATAATCATACATTTTTTTTTTTTTTTAATCACAAGTCCAAAAGTTTAGAGTGTTTCGAATGAATTACAATACTGGCTGTATCAAAAGTACTCTTGAATATGTCAATGTACCAACAGTCTTGATGCATCACAATGATATTATCTTTAAAGCGTTTGAATGAATTCACAATAATTATAAAGTAGTGTTAGAGTCAATAAAGTCAACGAGCACTTTGTAATTCCAATGAATATTTGTCAAACAAACGATTTCTCTCAAATATAACTGAACGCCAAATATAACTGAACGCAACGGTAAATGATTCCACAAAATGAACTTTAAATAGGAATGAATAATTTTGTTTGTCACATCCTTATATACTAAGTTTACTTGACTTAAGACACGGATGCCCAGGATGTGGGTCACAAGTTCTCTTCCAGAACATTCTACGTTTTAAATAAGGTTGGGCCTTAAACTAAAATCGAAGTAAACAGCTTTTCTTAAAAAAACATGACAAAAGTTAGTTAGACACCAACCTCAGCTAAGATAATAGTCAGGTAGGCCAGAAGTCCACCCTCAATCACGAACAAAAGTCATGCATACAATATAAATTAAATAAATATAAGACTTTTACACTCCCATCTCTCGCGCGCGTGTTGCCATGCTCTGCTCGTGCTCATAAGACACCATACAATAGCCACTCTATCAACGATTGAGGGCAGAGTTCATGTTATTAGGAAAATACAATTTGATTCAAATCGAGGAGCTCGACATAACGGAGTATTATAAGCAGATCTCGATTTTAATCAGAACAGCTGTAGCTCAGTTGTTAGAGCGTCATACTCGTAATGCAAGAGTCTCGGGTTAGATACCTGTCCAGACCAGCCATGGTCGGCTGCTTCTGTGTATTCTTGGTAAAGGCACTTAAAACCAATAAAGATACAAACGGTTTTAATCAGATTTGGGGAAACAAGGACTGTCATATTAAGTTAGTTAGTAATTATGACAATGGGTTCACTTTCATAATGTCTGTCCTCCCCCTCCCCCCGAAAATCACTAACAGTTTCAGGTTTTAGACGCGCTCTGGGAAATATTCCGGTTTCAAGTGTGTCAGTCCCACACTTGATGACAATGGGTTCACTTTCATATGGTCTGGCCATCCACCTTCTAAAATCTTGAACAGATTCAGGGTTTAGAGGCGCTCTGGGTGACATTCCGGTTCCCATTGTGTCAGTCCCACACTTGATGACAATAGTTCACTTTCATATGATCTGGCCACCCACCTCCTAAAATCATCAACATATTCGAATTTTAGAGGCTTGAGGCACTCTGGGAAATATTCCGGTTTCCATTCGTGTCAATCCCGCACTTTTTGGGGGAGTTGGGGGTGGGGGAGAGCATGGATATTCCACTAGGTACGCGAGATCATAGGAGAACAGTGAAATTTATTTGCTCTTACTGATTAATATTCTTAAGCATTTCATCTCTCTTTATATTTTCAAAACCATATTAAATTCTGTCTTCTTTGCATCCAGTGTATATTGAAGTTTACTCGTAGCAAAAACAATAAAAATCTGCTTTGAATACCCAAGGCCGGATTGGGGGGAGGGGGTCCAGGGTTTCCGGACTCCCTCCCCGGCTAAAAAAGAAACACACACACACACACACACACACACACACACACACACACATGTACAGTCACTTGTCACTTGAAATTTTACCATCGTTTTATTCTTGTCAACATTTATTGGGTATTATGCACACTTTGAGTAAATAGACACATAGACTTTTGGCTTGGTGCACTATCGAGCAAAGCCAGGACTGGTCGTACCCCACCCCCTGCATACACACACTTGATTTGATCCGGCCGTGAATACCTGCACATACTTTACAACCCTTGTATAAAGACCTAGTGTAATAAGTTCTACTAATAATAATACAATTTACCTGTCCATAAAGACCACTTTTGTATATTACTATAAAATAAAAAAATAATAATATGGCGTTTGCATTCTCATCCAGTCTAAGGGGCCATAGGTTGCAGAGTGGTCTAAGGCCCTCGTCTTCGCTGACATCTGACATGTCTGCGTGGGTTCGAGTCTCGGCTCCGCCAACGTAAATATGTGAAAAAAAAAATAAAAACGTTTGCCAGTAACTTCGAGTGGTTCTGTGGTACTTCCCGGGGTTTTCCTCCACCAAATATAATGGCCACCATCTATAGCCTATCATGTGCTGAAACAATTGCATTAAACTCACAAAACCAAACCTAAGCAAGAGAGCCCCGGGTGGTTGAATGGTCAAAGGCGCCGGTCTTCACAGATGACTCACACATCTCACTTCTGTCCTAGCGTGTTCGAGTCTTAAATTTGCCAACGTGAGCAGGGCCAGATGGGGTAAAGTTTTTGGGGGTGCGGTGAGTGGGTCAAAAATTTCCAAACGCCCCTGATTTTCCTCAGAAAAGGTTCATCAAAGTAAAAGTCTATGTGTATATTTACTCAGAGTGTGCATAAAACACAATATACATGCCCCAGAATAAAATGATAGTCAAATTTCAAGTGACTGTGCGTGTGTGTGTGTTTTTGTGTGTGTATAGTTTCTTTTTTATTTTTATTTCAGCGAGGTGGTGGTGGTCCGGAAACCCTAGAATTTACCCCCCTCCACACCCACCCACCACACACACACACACACACACACACACACCCCGATCCGGCCCTGGTGGGTATGTGAAAAAGTTGGCCGGTAGCTTCAGTGCGCTGGCGGTTCTGTCCGGATTCCTCCTCCATCAAATATACTGGCCACCACGTATCATGCAGTGGCGTAGCGAGGGTACTTAGAGCCCGGGGACAAGACATAAACTTGTGACATTCAGATGTACCGATATATGTTCCTTGTCATCTAGTTTGCATCACGGCATTTACTTGGTCATTATTTTTATTTGAAAACTGATAAATGTAAACGGAAATATATCATATATATAGATGAATATATGGTGCAATTTAAATACATTCTTACATTCTATCAAGTTAAGAAAATAAAGTCCATATACATATATATGCTTATTCTTTTTCAAACAATTGCGTAAGCAAGTGCAAAGGAGAGAGAGAGAGAGAGAGAGAGAGAGAGAGAGAGACGGAGGGGGTGCCAAGTTATATGTCATGGACGTGTTTTTAAGTGTGGATTGTAGATGTGTATTAGGGGGCTACAGTGAATGTGTGCAGCATTTATACACTAAAATCTGGATATTTAAACACAATCGCACTCAAACTGTTAATAGCCCATATACCGGACACCACAGGTCAACCATTAAGTGCCGCTAAATCAACGGTCAGAGCTAGTGTACTAATTCGTGGAATACGTAACACAAACACACACGATATGGTCTACCCTACTAAAATGATACAAACATGCTCATTGTGTAATTGATTTTGAGAGTGGCGTGAATCTAAAATTTAGGCATTACACTCATTTTTCGACGAGTAATCGTCTTATATTAAAATCGAGCATTATCTTGATGTTGAGGTACCGTACCGCGTGCTCGCTTCCGGGTGCATGTGCCCATTTATAAGTGCATTTTGTGTTTGTTCAACTTTATTTATCACAAATGAGACGTTAAAATTACATCTCGTTCAAGCCAAAATATATTTGGATCAATATCGGATATGAAGTAACTTGCAATGGGCGGTGAATTTTGGCTACATATACTCTGAAACTTAACGTTGCCATTGTATCATATGACCCTACACGTGTCCCATAGCAAGACAGTGAATTACCCATAGTCCTTTGCGTCGAATGCATTTTTCAACACAAAATGGCGGAGTGCCTGTAAGTGGAATGGAGATAAATGTTTTCAATCTTATTTTCAGGTGTAGACCAGCGATCTATTTCTATATTATCGTAATTTATTTGCTCTGAACATTTAAAATGTACTTGAATAAGTCATATATGTGTTTCCCCACACGACTGAAGAATTATAAAGCGTCCTATATGGTGTAGTGCAACGCCGTACTGCGCGCGGTTTGACAGCACGCTATGTAGTAAGAATTATTAAGTATTGTTAAAACAATTACAACAAAATTACTGCAATAAGTTTAGTGAAATAATATTTCTTTGCATAGTTTTGATTACTTGAATCGTTGTATACATATATTTTGATGTATTAAGCGTTTTCCAGACGGTTCTTTAAAACTTTAAAGCCAAATGACACTGGACTTGGTTTCTGGCCGATACCAGTACACCAAAAATCGCGTTCGAACCTATCTCCAGACCAAATACGATAAATATGTTAACTTCGTAAAGAGACAAATCGACTACCAGTTCATCAGGAGAACAATACCTGGAAATGATCTATCATGAAATAGAGGAAATTTTTGTATTCGTTTGGCCACGCCATCTGTTGCAAAACGTATCCAGGCAGCATGTTTCGACTTTACGTCATCAGTCGTCTTATTGTTAGATATTTTGCTCAAGAAGGATAACAGAAGAACATCATTGGTTACATATTCATTGAAACAGACAGTACCCAGACATTTATTGGGATTTACTTTCTCAGTTATGTATCTTTGCTTCCTTACGGTAATTCTAGGTTGAAGATTTAAGTTCACCTTGACCCTGGGATTTTGTGCTCCAAAAACGTGCTCATGAACACGTGTTAGAATATTTTATCCCCCTAAAATGGATATAATCCCAATCAAAGACACCAAATAAGTAAGATATATGAATGTGGAGAGAATATTTACCCAGTTTTTTTCATATTATGCAATAGACGTTTTTGGCTTGATAGTTTCATCACGTGTTTTCATTGTCTTGCTTTGATATGATGCATAGCGAATAATAGTGTTGAATTATGTAGGAAAGGACTAGCATTTATTTTTTTAGAGGTTAAATTCATTGATATTAAACAGAATATCAGGATCACAGTTTGTTTTGCTCCTTACATAATTAAACACTTGTTTACAACTTACATAAATGAAATTAAGTAGATAATTATAAAAGAAAATATGGTGATGCTTGGTTGTTGAAGGACAAATAATACTGCGAACATTTCTAACTGCTACTATGATATATAACTACCTGTTGGGTGTCATTTACTGTTTATTGGCTACCTCAGTGGACTACTTGGCACTCCGCTCGCAAGCCATATATAACATACATATGATTGTTCAGTCGGTTACATACTAATTATTTGAAGTGCACTCCTGGACAGAGTATTTGCATGCATAGGTAGTTTCCATCATATATATTAAGGCAGGAATTTTGTAAAAGGTCTTGTTTCTCAGTAATGCCTCAGGAGAATGTTTCGTCAACATTTTACAGCCATAAATATAAGAAAAAATTGATTTAAAAATTAATTCAAAGTCAGAAGATTTGATTCCAGAAATGTACTTTTATCGGGAAACATACAGTAAAATCTTCCACATATGGTGGGAGGAGAAGTGATAATGAACTGAATTCCCAATATACTCTCTTTCATTTATAATTTATGAAGAAATTTGTTGTAAACAATGGGCCAGAGGAAAAAAAGTAAAATTATTGCATGTCTGCACCAACCACATATCCAACCTATGAGTTTCAGTTGGAGGACAAATGACAAGTAACTGAATTCCCCAAAATATCCTCCTTATTAATTTTTTTAAAAGTAATGTCCCACAAAATGTGCCAGAGGATAAATTTAAACCTTATTCCACATGTATATATCGACCATATAACTAACCTGTAGAGTTTAAGTAAAATCCTGAGGATGGTATTGAGAAGTAATGGGGTATTGTCAGAATATACCCATCCTTGAAAAAATTTGTGTCGAGTCCATATCAGTGTCAAGCGAGACAGATTTTGGCTAAAGTTTGTTAGCAATGCATCACTTGTTGGCTCGACATTCAAACCCTGGCCGTATTGTTTAGCAAATTTCAGCACAAATGGGCTAGAAGAAAAAGATCAAGCCTTACTGTACATCAGCACCTACAAAATTACATTAAAATCCTCTTAGTAGCTTGGGAGGAGAAGCGATAACAGGCATTGTTATGGGTGGATGGCTAAGCAGAAGGATTGACAGGGGCAACAACAAAGTAGCATCTTAAACAGCTATTCAGTGTTTACTTTCCCATGTATCATAGTATATTCATTTTTATGAATCTTATATTTTTTCTTCCCAAATGGTCAGAGTTTTTAATATAGACTTAACATTCTGATGAATTACAAACTCAATCTTTTCTGCTAGAAAGTCTGTAATTTGGTAGAAGTTTAGAACTTGATTAGCTATTGATTTGGAGGACCAGACTTGATACATATATTGTAATGTGAGGGATCCCTGAGAATAACCGGTAAGTAATCCGAGATGGTTTGGTACACTTAAATAAGTTGTTTAAGATGTTGCTTTCATTGGTAAATACTCGGAGAACAATGAAAAGATTCATATTGATAACACTTAAGTTGTACCAGATCATCAGAATGGCAAGCATGCAATAGAAGATTTACAAGATTCATGTATCTTCTACCATCTTTTAATTTCTGTGAATTAGTAGTTGGATAATTTAAAATTCTAAGGAAGACTAATCAGTCTTTTCAGTCGAACAAAAACTATCAGACTCCCTTGGACATGTGATTTTGTAACGATAATTGCTATCAGGATTATCATGAGCCTAAACTTGTATAGTGATATTGCTATTTGTTTTTATGTTGTCATGGCATTACTATCATGCTCTTAATATATGGAAGACATGTGACTGACCAATTGCCAAGGCCAAAGTTACAGCCCCTGGAAAATTCCATTTTTGTTTTTACCATGCATGTAGACTATTGCTAATTTATATCTGATGAACATGCATTGATAGAAATATACTGATGCTGAGGACATGGCTGATTGTAGTAAACATACTACTTTGTATTATTCTTCTTGATTCAAATACATTTGGAGTAAATTAATATTGGGTGGTTGGGTGGGTGGATCTCGTATCTCAGGGATATTGCAGATATACGTTATCTAATTTTCACAGACATCATGGTCACACCAAACCTGACACTGCCATGGCAGTATTTGATACCATCACTAATCAGGATAAATGTTAATTTATAATATTAAAAAAAATTGTTCATGTAGGTTGTTACGAGTCTATGCTCTTGAAATAAGTAACAGAAAAGAGTGAAGACAACAAGCTTTTTAAAATTTAACAAATAATTTATTTTCCTATAATACAAAGTGAAAAATTAAGAAAAAAGAACTTAACAGTTTTAGGAATTGAATCCCAAAATAATCCAAGAATTTAAAAAAAAAAGTCCTAGTAATAAAAAGTCCTGAATGAAACTGAGTTTGAGCCCCGACGAAATCCAAAATGGAAGGCGATGACATCTGTTGTGGTCTGCGAAATGCTGCTGTGTCAACAGTCCTTTGTTGAATCACAGAAAATATTATTCTAGTTTTGAATTTAGTATAACTTCCAATAAATGTCTTTATCCAAGAATTTTGTAGGAGCACTTATGTATTTCCAGGGAAAAGAATCACTTGAATTCAATAAAATAAAAATTCAACCCAAACTGGTCACAACATAATAACAACTTAACATGTCAGTTGTTTGGAGCCCGACTGAGAAACCTCCGTCAAAAACAACAGTTATACACTAATTAAGATGCAAGACAGATTCCTGGATGAGGATCAAAATTTAATTGTTCTGGAAAAAAAAATAGAAGTTTATGACAATTGATACATGCAACTCATCACGTAATCCAGGTATGACCTTGATTCAACTTAACAATTCTTACTATGAGAAAGATAATATTTAAAAAAGATTAAAAAGGTTGTTTACCAAAACTGTGACTGATTTTGAAATGAGGTCAGCAACTAGATACAGTGTTTCTAGTATTATTAGTTATTTATCAATGAAATAAATTTAAAAACAATAACAGTCCGGTCAAAACAGAACTGAACTGAATTTCTGGACAATGTCAAATCCAGTAAACAAAGTTACATTACAATAACATGTAATGGAATTAAAAAATTTAAAACTAACAAAACAACAATTAAATATACATAAAAAGGTACAGACAATCCATGGGCCCAGATGAGTGGCCATTTGGAATAGTTTGTGTGGATTATCAGTGTTTGACTGTGCATGCTAAAAGTTTATGTCAGTGTTTTCATGTATGAACATTTACTCATTTTAAATAAAATTGTTTTAAATTTTAATACTAATAAAGTTTAGCCAAAGTCTTTTCAATTCTGATTGCCTAGTACTCTGCATCTTAACATTAATAAAAAATCTTCCAGGCAAATATTATTGATCGCAATGAACTTTTTACTATGGTGGTCAGGTGCTAAACTGTGTCAAGAAAAGAAGTTGGGTCTGATCATAACAAAAAAAAACTATTATTTTTTTCAACACTTGCAGCTTTCATTGTGACTTCATAGTGCACGACATTCAATCAGGTTTATACTGGATCACACCTTTGCATTTACCTTGTCCAAAAATGTCCACATACTTTAACATTGATTTTGCCATATGTATCTTTTGGGGCATGTGCATAATGACCTTCTGAGGGTTGAAATAAAGTGAATAGTTGCAGTTTAAATCTATGTTATGCAATCAAATTCTAAAAAATGACATTCACCACAGAAATAGTAGGTACTGAATGCCTATATGACCTGTATGACTTGTACCGTATGTGTCAAGTTTGAGTGAATTCTTAGTTGAGTGCTAAGTTTGTTCAATCTTGGGCCAGTATCTCTGCTTACTGGAGTAATTGTTTTCACAATTTACAAGTAACATGTTCAGAATCAATTTGTATAACTTTATTATCTTTGACCCATTTTTCATTTCTTGCAATGTCTATATTTATGTTTTTGGGTTATATTAGCTAAGATCCAATGATTTCATAAGTTCCATTTAAATACATTTTGTTGCCTTAAATGTTGACAGATCGGGTTGGACTACAAGTTCTCAAAACTTAAAATTTGCCCCAAGTTTTGAGAACTTGTGGGGCAACCCCACTTATCAACATCCATCAGTTTATTTTGAGATCATGGAAGAATTTGCTCTTTATCAGTAATACAGTGTATGCAGCACATTCAGTGTTTATTAATTTTAACTTGATTCTCTGATTTCTTGACATTTAAAGAATTCGTGTGCTTCACCTGTACCTCCTTCTCTGCCTCACTTTGATGAATCTACTGGTGGAAATACTCAATATGGACAACGATTGCATATTTAATAATATCTGGAACACAGCACACAGGAGCCTTCCAATATTTCTGTAGATACAAAGTTTTCTCTCTCTCTCTTGCTATATATATATCTATATATATATATATATATATATATATATATATATATATATATTGAAATTTGTGTAAGAAAAAAGTGCAAGAGATAAAATTTGTTCTTCTGACTTGTACACTTTTTTCTAATTGTTTAGTGCAAATGTTTATGTATTTACTTTGTTCTAATTCTTCCTTTGTTATCTTTCCTTTATGTAAACCTCATCATGTATTATGTTCAGCCTAGTTGATAAATAGGTAGGTTATTAAATCGTAAAGTGTCAGTGAGTGCATATAAAAAAATCAGCACACACAACTTTGACTAATTTTAAGCAGAAAAATGATAATGACTTCACAAAAAGTTTTCAGTGCATGTTTCAATGCATATTTGAACACTCCCAACAGTTACTAAGAATCAGAATGCAGAATCGATGATCTTGATGCAGTGGCTATGTAAGTGAGGTTTGTTCAGAAAATATTTGAAAATGTCACTGTAACTTTATTTTTTTGAATTTGTGACCTTTAACCTTCTCCCTGGGACCCCATTTAATTGAGCTAATAATGACAGTGTTCTTGTGTTTGTTCACTATCAGTGCAATGTACCTAAAAGTTTTGAAAATATTCACCCTGTGGCTTGGAAGTAGATGTGGTAATGGACAGAGAGACAGACAGGGTACCACAATACAGTAGAACCTGCCTTGAAAGACCACCTCTTTTGCCAAAAAATTATGGTCTCTCAAGACAGGTGGTTTCTCGTAACAAGTCACAATGCTATATAATCAATAAATTTGTACATTAAGAATGTGGTCTCTCAAGACAGGTGGTCTCACATAGCAGTGGTCTTTCAAGACAGGTTTTACTGTATTCACAATAATTTATAAGAATACAAATACGAGGATGAAAATAATCACGTGTATTATCTCGATGTTTCATCACTTGCACAGCACGCATGAAAAATCACTTCATTGTCTCTAATGGGATAGGAAAATACAGCAGATGCAATGATTCAAATATGTATACATGTATTACCATATGACTGTGACAAAAACTTATGTAGCGAGGGAAAAATGACCATTGGCCGGTTATTTTGTGCAAGTTCAAAGTAACTAAGTATGTTATTGAAACAAAGCACATAGTGGTAAGAATGTTTTCTTCACCTGAAAAATTATGAAGTAGATGATTATCTGTGTATATGCTTTTCCTAATAGTTTATTTGCATGCTTACAGACCAGGAGGCTGCATGTTCTGAAATGTGTTGAACATCAAACTAGACAAGCTCAAACTCATAAACAGCATTCACTGACTTCAAACAGAATAACTGTAATTTCTTTGCAAATGCTCACACTTTTCAGTGCATATTTCAGAAAAACTCCCTGAACTTCCAGATAGTGACCAGGAGTCATAATATAAAATACTCACATATATATGCAATAAACTGACAACCAACAGTGCAAAACTAGTATTTAACTAGCCAGAACGCTTTTGACTCTTAATGAGTCTTTTTCAAAGGCAAATACAAAACATAGACAAGACAAACAAATAAAACCAAAACCATTGTGTTTCAAAACTTTACATGACTATTTTATACTGGAATGAAACCTTTAAATTTATTGTGTTTCAACTAGTTTATTTTCCGCTTGTTGCAGATGCTGGAAAACATTTATATTGACCTAGAAATCGATGGGCCATAATGACATCTGTTATTTTATGCAAATTTATATACATGCAGATTATATCCCGGATATTTCATTGTTATTGTAGTAATTATAGGCTATTGGGTGACTAATAAGCGAATTTAGATAATTAAATAATTATAAAATTATATTATAATTCTTTTAAATAAAAGAAAATGTGTCTGCTGCAAAAAGATAATTTTATTTGTGCATGACTGACTTTTTCTAGTCTTCTTGGTTTAAATCACTTGGTTTCAATGTTCTAAGGCAGCATATCCAGTAAGATTCCTTTTCTTTTCTGGTTTCGGAACTCCAGTTGGGGTTGTGAGCAATTGCAGTAACTGTTATATCACTGAAAGTGTGACCATGGGAGGAGAAGTGTTCTGCAACTGGGCTTCTGTACAGCTTCTTTGTCATCCAGTCAGATCCATGAAGGTTGATTCTTTTGTGTAGCTTTTCAGTTTCTCCAACATACTGAAGGCTACAGATCCTACATGTGATGAGATAAATTACATTCTCTGTTTCGCACATTTTGTTTGGACCATGTATGTTCAGTTTTTCTCTAGTCAGTGTTGGAAAATGTCCTGGTCTCTCTCATATGTTGACAGGTTTTGCACCTTTTATCTCCACAGGGGCCAATTTTACATGGGGTGGTCTAGGTTAGTGATTGGCATTAGCTTTGCCCTGACTAAGATGTCCTTGAGGTTTTTTGGCATGCGGTAGGCGGCTACAGGTTTGTTCGGGATGATCAGCTTTAGTGCGTCACACAATTCCATCACAATGGGCCAGTGTTTCCCGATGATTTTACCTATTTTGGGGTTGTCTGGATGATAGGTCAGGATAAATGGTATCCTAACAGTCATTTCCTTCTCTCCATATTTTAGTAGGTCATTGCAGTTTGTTTGTGTGGCCTTTTGGATAGTCTTCACTATCAGGTCTTTGTCGAAGCATCAGTTAATCAAATATTTTGATAATTATTCACACCTTTTTTGGAATGTTTCCTTGTCAGAGCAAATTCTGCATATCCTCAGTGCCTGACTATATGGGATGTTCCGAATGCAGTTTTGGCTGACAGCTGGCTGGTTGGGAGGAGATATTGGTGATATATATATATATACACACACACACACACACACACACACACACACACACACACACACACACACATGCTGCAGTGGCTGTATATATGAGAGGTTTTTTGGGTCCAAAAATATTTTAAATATCATTTGAACTGAAATTTGTGTACGTGTCTCCTTTGAACCCTTCCCAGGGACCCCATGTACAAGAGCTAAAATGACAAAAAAATTTCAGCTGGTTTCTATAGGGGTATTATAATTACGAAGTTGTGTGAATTTCCACTTGGCTGTTCAGAAGGCGATGTGGTAACCGACAGACAAATAGAAGGACCAAAATTCAGATGAACAGACCAAGAGTATAATAATATTTCCAGTAATTTAAAAGAATAAAAACCTGGAGATAAAAATAACCAGATATGCTTATTATCAAGATTCAGAAGTATGTTTGATCACTTCACAGCATATACAAGAAATCACTGGATTTTCTCTAATAGAATAGAAAAACTTAGTAGATGTAATGATTCCAATGATTCTTATTGTTGATAAAGAGCACAGACGTAGAGATGGAAAACAATTGACATTTAGGCAATTATTTTGTGCAGATTCACTAAATATGTTACTGAAATTAAGTACATAGTGGTAAGAATGTTTCTTCACCAGAAAAACGATTAAACAGATGCTTATCTGTGTGTATATGTAGTTCATCTGCATTGCTTACAGACCAGGCTGCCATTCTGTAACAATGTTGAACATTAAAACTGGAACTCAAAATCCTAATAAAAGGTTTGATATTTAAAGTATGCATCATCAAAATTAAGAGAAACCAGAGTTTTAAAAATCCTAAGATTTCTTTGAGTCTAACTTGGTTATTGGTTTGGGGGAAAATTTTATGACATTGAACTTGTGCTTGGACATGGGGTCACGGCAGAATTGTGCAGCTTCCGAACTGAATGACAATGCAAGTTCTATATAATCAGTATACTGTAAAATCAAAAATATTCATGGAGGATTTAATTTTTTGTTATATTTGTGGGTAACAAATATCTATGATATTAAATCAAGCATAAAATTTAGTTTTATTGAACAATTGTATGGTAAAATGAAGTGGGACCCTAGAAAATATTTATATTCATGAAATAATCTTTATTCTCCAACTACTAAATTTTATCTCTTCAAATATTTCTCACTTACAGTATTTAAATTCTGGATGTAGGCTCAGTTTCCAGTAGATGAAAACATTTGATTTACTCAGACCATTTTTATGATGGTTGCAAATTAGTGTTTTTGCCTTAAGAATTTGTGAATAAAATTAAACTAAAAAACTGAAGGTATTAAGTATTATGTTGCTTGTTGACACACTTGTCAAAAATACAATAGGTGATTTTTTAAAACAGATTTTTATGTTGGTCAGCCAGGATTAAGGAGTTAAAAGGATAGCTTGGCAAAATAGTCAGTTTTCTAATGCATAGTTGTCAGACTGGGTTAGAAATTTAAAACGTGGTATCTTGATTTTTCAACATTATGTATACATTCCTGTGCAAATGCTTAGCAGTACCAATGATGATAATTGTTGTTCTGTCTGTAATTGTTATTGTCATTTTCATATACAGTCAACCTATAAAAAGTACAAATAATTTCTTGGTACTGTTACAATTGATACAGAACTTTTTCTTTACAAAATTTTGCAAATTTTAGGTGCCTGAGAAAATAATAAAAATATTATTACCTGTACACATGAAAAATAACACAATATGACCTGCCTTGTGAGACCACTGCTGTGAAAGACCACCTGTCTTGAGAGACCTGGTTCTCCTTGTACAGATTTATTGGCTATATAGTGTTAATACATATCATGACCACTGCTATCAGAGACTACCTGTTTTGAGAGACCAGGATCTCCATGCACAGATTTATTATAGTGTTATGACCTTTTATGAGAGACCACCTGTCTTGAGAGACCATTATTTTTTGGCAGAAGGGTGGTCTTTCAAGATGGATTCTACTTTATCATATATATGGTATGAAAAATTATAGAAAATAAAGTAAATCACTTCTCATGTAAACAAATGAAGGATTTCAGTTGGTTGATTCAGTGTACCTGAGTAACTGACATTCATTATAAGAAGGGTTGCTAGTTTCACAAGTTATATACTGTAATGAGGAATACCTTTTTGTATTTAAAGAAAACCTGCTTATTAAGGACATATTTAGAAATTCACAATTAAAGTCCATTAGAGATATCAGTATAAGGAGCATCTTTCTAACCTTGACAGTGGTCATTGGATTTTGTCTGCCATCAGTGAATGTAAATGACATTAGAACCATAAAACAGCAATAATTTAACTTGTTAATAAATGGTACATTTATAGTGTTCAGCTGTTGTAAGATATAAGAAAGTTTATGTCAGTAGTCTGGGTAACATAAAAATGAGCTATTTTTTCAGATGTGACCTAAACCAAATACAGCAGAAACATATAGATGAGAAACATTACCATGTCAACAGTAACAGCTGCTTAAAAGACAAAACAATGTTCAGCATGCCAATACACATTTTATTTATTTTTTCACATCACGAAAGTATACATTTGAAAATCTAGACAAGATATGTGACAAGTTTATTATTAAAATGCATGCATTAAGGCCATATTTACTATACTAAAGATTTACAAAAATGGTACTAATAGCTGCCTCGCTTGGCACTCAGCATTAAGAAGTTAGTGTTAGGACTGGTCGGCCTGGTGTCAGGATAATGTGACTGGGTGGGACATCATGCTACATGT
>JAECUM010024703.1:0-10290 GCA_016617855.1 Megalonaias nervosa
CTTTTGTATGAATGTGAAAGGCGTTCAAGCTAGGATTCTACCCATCATATTAGGTCTAATATAATAATACAAATTTGGACAAAAAGTATTTTTTTTATTAGAAAAAAATCCATACATGACTGCAGAAAAGTACCAATTCACCCAACTGCCATGGAAGCCATACTATAGTGGGAAAGCCACCCCTGAAACAAACCTGACAGCACATGTTCTAAACAAACATTCATACCAAATATGATTCTAATCAGCAAAACCATTCTGAAGCTGTAAAAAGGTTGTCAACCTGACTGCTAAGGAGACTACATCAATGCTACAGGAGAACAGATACTTTTTTGATAGAGTATGTCCTAAAAAACATTCTTAACAAGTATGATCAAAACTGGTTAAGCTGCTCAGGAGAAGAAGTCATGAACAGATTTTCACCCTGTTGCAAAGTAAGCCATAACACTGCTAGGCATCCACTGCAAAGTAAGCCATAACACTGCTAAGCATCCACTGCAATGTAAGCCATAACACTGCTAGGCATCCACTGCAAAGTAAGCCATAACACTGCTAGGCATCCACTGCAAAGTTAACATTCTTTAGATAAAGCAGTATGGTCCAAACAGCCAATGTTTTAATAATTCAAAATCAGGTTTTCAATTTAGAAAGTCAACCAGATAAACTTTTGTCAGAGCATGTCCAAACAAATATTTATATCAAGTTTGATCAAAATTATTTCAGCCGTTGTTAAGAAATAAAAAATAGGTATTCCTATGGTTGCTAGGACAAAAGTTTGGTAATCATGACTCAAGAAAGTTTCATAGCAAGTTTGATCTGAAATGGCCTGGTGTCTCAGGTGAAAACAGCATGTGTCAATAGAAAAACAGATGAAAGATGTACAACAGATGCAGTGCCATACCATAAGCTCACATAGTCACAGACATTATGAATAAAAACCGATGAACTAATAAAAACTATCTAAAGATATTTGTCTTTTTCAAAACAATTGCCTCAAATTTGAGATCAATAAGTAAAACATCAATATTTTACTTCCAATAATTTACTCAATCCTGGCATTAAGCTCTCCACTTCCAATGATCTCAAAAACATGAAACTGTTCCCCTCAAAATATTTACAATGAAAACTACAAGCCCACAGCACTACAGTTCTTGATGTTCTGCTGTATATAACCAGTGACTGACAATATAAAACATGTTTTCAAACATTTCACTCACTGAAAAACTCTTGCAAAATAAAACATAAACCTTGCTCCAGGTATTTTGTAAGCATGGCTAACCTAGCTCCCAAAATTAATTTAGAAAGATGAAGACAAAGTAGTATGTAAATGGGAGTTTGAGATTTCTGTTACTGATTTAGGTCCATCCCTTCCACTCCCATTGTCTTGACTTTACCCATTTTTCTCACACTAGTGCATTTCCATGGTGACAATGAGACAAATATGGGTCTGAGAACGCAGTGATTGCCCATGAGTACCTTTTGTCGTAAGCTAGTACTGAACATGCCAATAAATCTTATAGAAATACTACTGACATACAACCCTTGTGGTGAGTTGCCTTTTATGTGAGAAAATTATCACAGTGAGTAATATATAATGTCATCAAAAACTCATACTTATCAAATGCCTAAACTTCCTCCTGTTACAACACCTGGATGACAGGTGAAAAGGTGCTGGGGACCCAAATGGATGGGGAAAGACTGTTGCCTTTGAGAACATGTTAGTCAATCATGAGAGAAACAATGTAATCCTCTTGAACCAGCCAGTGAAATGAGACAGGACTGTCCCTCCTAATACTTCTCTCATGCAAAGGCGATGTCGAAACGAATTTGCCCTCATCCTCAAAACACTCATGGGTAATGACAGGATAATCCTTCTAGTGGAACCCCAAGATCATATGGGAACTCTGATCCCTTCTGTAATGTCCGGGGCAGTGGCTCCCAACTTACAGTTACTGTGACCCTAAACTGGCCACCAACAGTACCTTCCAAACCTCAGGTTTATGATATAATTTTTCGGATAACCCTCTGCAACCCTAGGAGGCCACCTCCCCTCCTCAACCCTGATTTAGGTCATGACCTGAGGTTTGGAATCACTAGTCTAGGGGATGAGTATAGGAGGGAGAGAGAGCAGGCTGATGGCATGTTGTGTCCATCCTACCATGAAAAAAAAGGAAGGACATCCATGGCACTAGAAGTTGGAGGCGGATGGAAGTTAGACTAACTACCACAAAAAAAAGTGGAGGGTTCATTTGTTGAGTGAGTTAAACCTGACTCCCTATAGGGGCGCTTTTCAACTACATCCCACGTCTGGTCAGCCCAAAGACAACAAACTGAACAATTGTCCTGTGCATGTTAAGCAGGTGGACGAGTGTCTATTGGGGCCTTC
The DNA here is from genome assembly GCA_016617855.1 of Megalonaias nervosa. Classification (NCBI taxonomy): domain Eukaryota; kingdom Metazoa; phylum Mollusca; class Bivalvia; order Unionida; family Unionidae; genus Megalonaias; species Megalonaias nervosa. The sequence continues at coordinate 2,384 of JAECUM010024703.1, forward strand.
TTGTGCCCACACTTTTCCATGCTCTGTGACATTATAAATTTGAAAGCTAAAAATACAATCAGAACAAATATCTGGAATCTAATCAATCAGAACAATGAAGGATGATACAATTTAATAATAAGCAAATTTCCTAAAATTTCCAAAACACAGACAATACTCAATTAAAACAAGGACTGAGAAGACAAACACTCAATCAATACAATTAGGTAAGTGAATTGACAAAAAATACGCTTAGAACTGAACATGAAGGCAAATTTTGATAAGCAATATAATGTTTAACATGTGTATACATCATCTATGGAAAAAAGGAGCTGGTATTGTTTTGTTTCTATTACAAGTTCATTCTCACTTGATCAATAGGAATTAATTTCTATCCTACAACTGAATTCTTGCCTGTAAACATATCTCTTTTTGATTGTCTGTACCAAATACTCTCTTCAAATCATCAGCCTTGGCTGCTTCTCCCTTTGACACATTGTTGAACACTGAATAACTTTGTAGGACTTCATCCAGATCAGTTTCTCTAAGAAAAATTGCAAATATACAATTAATGAACATAACAAATACCAATGTTTACAATGCTTGAGTGGTATGTATATTAAAAGTCGTAACACTGGTCCTTCTTTACCAGTGTGAAGTCAACCTTTTCATGAATTACAGGAGTCAAGCCAGACTTGAATTTTAAGGAGAAGTGACTTCTTTTGGACAGAACAGGGAGAAGTGAGAGCTCAACAGGGAGATGTGGAAACAAAGCAAGGTACACAATATATATATATATATATATATATATATATATATATATATATATATAGTGTGTGTGTGTGTGTGCATGTATGTGTGTGTTTTCATTCTCATATCTGAATTATCCCCTCTATTTTTCAGTATCCATATCTACATTAACACTGGTTTTAAGCAATATTTTATTTTCAAGTAGAAACTTTCTGAGTTAAATGTATATTATAAACACATTTTTTATGCATATGAAAATCATCATATTCATATGCAGTGTATTTTGGCCATATGACTTAAGAGCACTATCAAAGCTATACATTGTAATGAATTTTAACTGATAGGAGTAACTAGATTATAGTATTGTAAGTACAAATTAGTAAAAATACTTAATCAACTACCTATAAACAAGAATTATTTTTTTCTTTATGAAAATTTGCTATAAAATGACAGTAACTGTTGACAAAAATTGTAAACCTGTTCGAAACAACTTCTATAACATGTATACGAGAGCAAATGCACAAGTCATATTGTTGGTCAATTTCTTCCTTGCCTATAAAACATTACCATAACTATTCATAAATAACACATTAAAGTCGGCATAGTAATGAACTAAAACCTTCTTTCCAACAGAACTGAAACAGCCAACATGCAAGTGCATCTTTTTAGAAAGAGGGGCTTTCTTAATGCAATCACCCACATTCTAGCTTCGTTACAACAGTCCATTGATAGGATTGCATAATTTATAGTAACTGTTTTATTATTTGCCTACATAATGTGTAGTAACGTCAAGCATTGGTTAAATAGTATCTGCTTTGCTGCTTTTCTCTGTATTTTAACAAAAATGAGTGAAAATGCCTTTGGCCAAAAAGCACTTCTCAAATTTCACAACTGAGCATAGACCCACATGTTCAGGACCAAACTTATTGTGTTTTTATGCTAAATCTTTAGTAATATAATATTTAGATTTTGCTTTCAATGAATTGAGTATTTTCCTTAATATATTTGCCTAAATATTGATAAAAAAGGCAAACAGAGTGGGACTTCCCAGACACAGTGATGTCCGCCCTTATTTCCCCCTGACAGATTCACTTACAGTTTCAAACCGATTTCATGAAGAAAACAATGCACATGCTGCAAGTAAAATCTTCAGGTCACTGATTCTGTTCTAAAAACACAAATCTGCATGTTTTTTATCATCAAATGATAACTTCTGGAAATTGGAAATTGTGATAGTTGACACATCTCTGCTATAACTTACTCGGGAAAGGGTCTATCAGCTATCAAAACACATGCCTGTGAATGTGCAAGAGTTTGTCTGTTGAAGCAACTGAATCAACTCAAACTATTTGATGGTTGATGCCTACATTTCGCCTTGAGCTAAGACAAAACACTGGCAAAATAACTGCTAAGGCGTGGGAGCATCTCAGAATCTATAATCACTCAATGTACATCTAAAAAAATCACAGGGCGAAGTAGTTTTCCCTTTCCTAACAGAAATAGACAATATTTTCTCTTTTTAGGTGACTTGGTCACCCACTTTGCCTGGTAGCGTGATCCCTGTAATTAGATATGTGGAATCAAGACTGATACTTCAGAAGTCTCAGAAACACTTAATCATGCATATCTGGATGCAAATTTTTTATCTGGAACACAGAAAATCACTTAGATGGGAGTCACCTGTATGCATGTAACGGTGGGCAGCAAAATTCAACGGTGGGCAGCAAAATTCAAAGGCTTGCCAGACTTGCTTTAGCCACCTTGTGAGTGAGAAAATGTGTTGATCAATTAACTGTGCTGATATTTACAATGACAAAATTCAGTAGCTGACAAACCCCCTGATGTACATGTCGCCATTGCAAGAGTACGTCAAAAGAACATGATACAGTAGTTGGGCAAGTTCAAAGACTCTGACTGGTTGCTGGGAGGGAGAATGAGCTGATATTTTCAATGGTTGAATTCAGAGGCTGCAAGACAGACCCAGAGATGTACATGTAGTCATTTATATGAGTACATCAAAAGAACATGATGCAACAGCTGGACAGTAAGTTCAAAGACTTTGACTGGCTGTTCAGTGGGAAAATGTGCTGATATTTATAGTGATTGAATTTAGAGGCAGAAAGACCCAGAGAACTACATGTGATTATTTATATGAGTATATCAAATAAACAACTTTAGCTTTCATTATTGTGTTCATTTCCGAGTGTAGCTGAACAAGTAGTGCATGTGACCACAAAGTCAAGACATGTTAAGACTTAGACAAAATGCCATTTGCAAATTTGAATAAGTATTTGTGGTTAAATGGCAAATTGACGAAGACTGTAATAAGATTCAAAAGAGGCTAAAGTTGCTAGAACTGATTGTTCAGATGGGACATTAGCCAAGTGTAATGAAGTGTGTAATGCCTATCTTAGTGTTTGGAATAAGACCTTTCCTTGGATTGACAAAACTGACAAAATTCAGTCACACTCTGATGGACAAACAAGAGCAAAATGTCAGTGTCATAAAGAATGTGGAAATTATACTCAGTGGCAACCAATAGTTCTTCTAATCTGCAAAGTTCACATCTTCTGGGAAAGGACTGCAACTTTTGCTGGTGGGACTCCTATTTTTACCAAAAATGGGAGTCCTGGACTCTTAGTTTTAAAATCCTAGTGAGACCTCTGCACTTAAAAGTAGAAAAGTTGTTAAAGATAATATAATTCCTTACCATCTGTTACACATACCAAACAAAAAAGAACAAGACCACAAACTAGTTAGAGTGACTATGTGTCTTTCCCAGTATGAGTGGTCCCTCCATATAATGCCTCATGCCCCTACTCCTCCCATAACACAGTTATGGTCACAGATCCCAATACACAGGAAAAATATATTTCCTGTGGCCTAGTGGTTAGAGCATTTGCATTCAGATGCAGGAGGTCGTGGGTTCGAACCCCGTCTGAGTCATACCAGAACTTATAAAAATGGTACTAGCAGCTCCTCGCTTGGTACTCAGCATTAAGAGGTTAGTGTTATGACTGGTCGATTAACATGACTGGGTGTTACATGATGCTACATGTCTGTGGCATGATGCCCCAGTGCTAAACATCACTATAAACTGTTACACTTCGGAGATCGTGGCGAAATGACTGAAATTTTTTTAAAGCTACATTAAAAATCCAAACCACACACACATAACACATGATTAATTTCACTTTAATTTGGTTCTTGACTCCTAATAGCCAATTATAAAGAGATTTTCCACCATTAAATACTCGATTTTATGTTTTAATGTGCCATCAGGGCACGGCCTTAATTGAAAATCTCTCTGGATAAGGCTCCCTCAATTATAGCATGTGCCACTTTTATGGTTCCCATCGCTACTGTTGAAAAAGAGCAAATATTGTTCAGTACATTTCTCCCTTTCTTTCGAGTCTGAGTCTGTCAAATTGTGGAAATTGAAGTTTCTCAGTTAACAGTTCTATGGTAAAATGACACTTTGCTAAACAGGGCTAATCTAGTTACAGTAATAAGGCAACAAGAAAAATATACATGAATGGTTCTAGCAACTGTATGAAAACCAAAGAGTAACCAACAATCATATAGCTCACCTATAGTTTCACAAGTCTCCTGCAGCCAGTATAAACATCATACTCAAAATATCTTTTGAACAAAGTGATTCTGGCCCCACTTCCAACTGAAAATTTTTGTGCCATCTTTGATCTTTGCATCGGAACTTTTAACTAAACTTGAAATTTTAGTTGGCACTATATGGCCATCATTCTCCTGATACATGTATATTGTGAAACCACCTATCTACCCACCTATCCAACAACCCACCCACCTACCTACATGTACCTACTGTTACGGTAGATGCAAGTCATACAAGAATGAAAAAGTACAATCGTTTCTATCATATCAGAATAAGCTTTTTGTATAAAATGTTGAAAATACAAATAATTTTGATAATTCACTCGAGTGAAATATGACAATAATTTGTCACTGCCCTCAACTAATATTTATAACATTATGATCAAAATATTTTACCATTTTGTAACTTGATTGGTTTAGTGATAAGTATAGCCACCTATCACGCATGAAAACCAGGTTCTAATCCCACAACTTGCTTTTCTTTTTCTTTTCTTCAATTTTGGGGTTTGCATTTTTGCCTTGAATTAGGGAAGATCTCTATTTTGCCAATTTTTTTTATTTTTCCATGCAATAATACAGAGTTTAACAAAAATGGTACACAGCTGTCATTATTGTGTGAGATACCATAAGAAATCTGCTACTTCAATCTGTTATACTGATTGCTAGCCAATATGTTTCAGCAAAAAATAAAAAGAAAATTTGCCTGTTGTGAGTGAATCATGGATATATTTCATCTTGTGGGCAACAAAAAACTTAAATAGTTTCACTCACAGCTTCACCACTCATGAAAATACTGAGTTTTTCATCCATTCAATGAAATATATCCATTATTCATTCATAACAAGCAAATCTCGTCTATTTATACCTACTTCTAACTGCCTTGATCAAAAGGACCTTCTGAGAGGGCAGAATATATGTAGGTGTAACATAACTGTATCAATGTGAATATAACCACAATACTTATCTCACATTAGTAAAGCATAATATGTAGGTCAAAGTGACCATTGGTTTTAAGGACATTGTAGGAAAAGTGATAAATCCAATTATCAAGTTTCATGACTGGAACATAAGCAGTACCCAAGAAATTAGTTTTTGGCACAAACTCTCAACAAGCTAACTGAACATTAAATACAAGTCAGAGATTTTTTTGAGCATCAAAAAGATGTAGAACTTGTCCACTAATGATGTTTTGTGATTCTAAATAGAACAGTATGCATATAACATGCCAAAAGTGCATGTACTAAATGCAAAAACCAAAGCCAGTAAAAGATTAAATAGTGCTACAATAAGCCTCTTTTGTTAAGATCATGGTAGATACAGTGATACATATCATCAACTTCAAAAATATAGCATGAACAATACTGAGAAATGAACATCATACACAAAATGTATTCAAAGTTTGTGTGGGCCACACCAGTGGCCTAAGTAGTTAGAGCACCTTCCTCAGATGTGGGAAGTCATGGTTTTAAAACCCCAGTTGAGTCATGTCAGAAACTTATAAAAATGGTAATGACAGAAGCCTCACTAGGTACTCAGCATTAAGCGGTTAGTGTTAGACTTGTCGGCCTGGTGTCAGGATAATGTGACTGGGTGAAACATGATGCTACATGTTTGCAGCATGATGCCCCATTGCTAGAAATCACTAAAAACTATCACGCTGCTGACATCATAGTGATATGACTGAAAAATTGTTAAAGCTACATTAAAAATCAAAATCACATGAACACACACTAAATGTTTGTGAAACATAAAGTATGATGTTACAACTCAAGTTCTATGTGTACTGCACTTATCAGACTGATGTCATGTACATGCCACGTGTTGTTAATACAGGATTCACTCACATTTTTATCCTAATGGAAACACTGATCTACATGTCTTTTTTGGGAATGAATGTGATGGAAAAACCATTTATACTTTATCACTCCATGGACTGGGGACAGGACACTGTCATTATCCTGTCCCCAGTCACATTATGACACTGTCATTATCCTGTATGACGAAACAGGATCTTTTTACTCGTGTTGATTGCATGTGAGAACTAGGGAGTCTTTTTCCCTAAATTAAATAATTAATCCAATCTAAAAGACTGTAAATTTGAAATCTAATGAGCATGTAACAATAAACTGAAATGAGACTGATTATCCAGCAGGAACACAGGCTGGATAAACTAAAGTTCTCAACACTCAGTTAGATCACTCGAACAGTTTCTGAAGTAATTTAAAGCAAAATGCCTAAAAAACTGAACTTGTTCACCAATTTATTATTATTTAAACCATATTCCATTTCTACAAATCAAAAATTGCATACAAAAATGTTTATACTGATGCAACTGTGGTGGAAAAGCAGATATTAGGGGTGAAACGATACAACTCCGCTGCATATCAATACAGTTCACAATACACAGCCTGCAATACAATACATATTGATAAACATATGAACTTGATCTTTCCATCACTGGAAGGTATTTGGTGCCCCTTTATGTATGCTGACATACTGGTTGTAATTCCTGTATGCAGCGTACTGATAGACATATAGTTATCATATCTTCATATGAAATTCTCATTGATAACAAGAGAATAAAAATACTTTGAAACAGACCACCTGTTGGTTGTCAATGAGTTGTACTCAATTTTGTTTTAGGCTATTTAATGGTGGCTCCATTTAACTCATGGCATGAATGCTTTGAAAACATCTTATTACCAATTTCATATCTCACTTAACTTGGAAGACATTACAATGTTATCTTCAAAACAGAAGAAATAAAGCAATTTCCATGTGCAAAGAAAATCTCATTTAGAACAAATCCAGGCATGGGAATGAGAATGAATACCAACAAAATCTATCACATGTACCTCCTGCAGATGTAAAAGACTGCTACAGCCAAAATTCTCAAAATTTAGAAAATGTTTACACAAGGCAATAAACTTGAGTGGTATAAAACCTGCCTCCTTGCTAATTCTGTGCTAATTTTATTTATTCCATCAGCACCTTCATTCACTGGTTAAATATCTCTGCATAAAAAGAGAAATTCCAAATTTGTTCCCCACGTACAATTTATATAGGTATAATGGTACCAATTGTACAACCTCTGGTGGGCAGAACTTAAGGTGTGGGAAACATTGTACTCAGAAATAAACAATAAAACTAGCTGTGATTGGTGTATTATGTAAGAGTAGTACTTTCTGTTGGGCTTAAAAAATGTTAAGCCTCTTGGCAACATGTGAGATTATGTTAATTCATATCAAGGTCACATTTTGTATTTTTTTTGATTTTTTTTTTAATGTCGTACACATGACTGAAAATGTGTCTGGTGTGACTAGATAACTCTTACCCGTCTAGTTCCAGCAGAGTTATCTCTCTTAAATGCAATGGAGTATCTGGTTCTGTCCTTGTCAAATTGACAACCTAACATCGTTCTCTATGACAGTATGTAACATGCATGCTGAGGTAGGATAGAAAGTATATTTATTTCACAAAACATTAGCACTGAGGTCTATGGAAAAACAATTGGTACCGTGATTCCTATAGGGAAGAACAGCCTTGCA
>JAECUM010024704.1:0-25304 GCA_016617855.1 Megalonaias nervosa
ATCATTTGGTGCAGCTGCAAACAAATAGAGAACAAATAAAGTGACCTACTCACCTGCACAAAACTACATGCATGTTTTGCTTTAACTATGTGAAAATAGTGAATTTTATGTGGCGCAGGGGTCTATCGAGGCCGTCAGGTCGAGATGTATTCATAAACTGTATCAATTGATTTCTTTCCTCAATTCAGAACAAAACACAACGCGGGTTTTCATGTATTATATGGATACCTAAATTAGTGGATTTTCCTCTATTGAAGCTTACGTATTTGTATATATTTAATTTCGTGGATTAACCTCTATAAAACCACAAATAGGAATGCGCAAGAAGACACTTATGCCTACCGTGCTCTCTTGAATGGATAAAACAAAGAGTACCAATTTGAGCACAAATCAAGTTCAAGCCAAGATCAATTCCTTAAACATTGTTTTGTCCGAGTTCTCAACATCAAGTACATCCGACTCATCAAACTACATCAAACCACGACGATGTTAAATCAGCTGTCATGTTCAGGTAATATCAAGTTTATTTTTTTCTTTCTTTAGAGGTTGGGTAAACTAATTTTAATTATCAAATTCATACTCATCGCTTTTCCGTAGCTTGTTCTTTTTCGTGCAGAGACACCTTCTCCGCTTGATGCCAAGACGTGGCCCACTCCTGCACCTCACATGCCCATGTGCACTACATTCAACTTTTTTATAGTCGACGATTATGCAAGGGCTTCAGAGCAGGGCGGAAGGAGTGCATTCGGCAATAGTGGCGGGTAAGTATTACATATTTCAAATTAGTTTAACAGCAAAACTAGTACATTTTAATAGCAGCAATACATAATCCTTATACCATCTGAAGGCCAAATCCATTTACTGAATGTTGATGTCTCTCTAGTCCACGGGTTGTAATGCAATGTATTTCAATCTCGCTTTGCGTTCATACTTCGTATTGGAGGGTAAATACTTGTGCAACCCCGCCACTTGATGGAGCTGATCACACATACTGAAAGACATGCCAATGCATTAAGTTCCTCCATGGAAAAATGGAGTCGTCAGAGTGATTTACAATTGAAGAATTTATCTTGTTTATGTCGATAACAAAATTGGACAATAAGACAAAATCGTTTCAAAGTCTTGTATATTTAATATAGTTTTGTGAAGAACAGGTTGATCGGCTTCTATGCAATACTTGTATTTTCAGTTATTGCCGATGTCAACAATGAAAGTGCAATCCCAATTCAGGTCAAAAAGTAGACCAAGAATTCCACATCATGGTCAGTGGAAAATAGATCACAGAACATTTCTAAAATTTTACATTTTCAGTTTATTCATAGTTTTAAACAAACGTACGCATCTGTCTTGATGGGATGCATATTATTCACATCTTTTGGACAGCATAAATGTTTCCTATAAGGAAGCACAATCCTCTAAGATTTAGATAATTTAATCCCAAATGACAAAAGCCGTTATCTCAAATAAAAAAGACCAGAAACACGGAATGTGCATTGATATGGGAACCACGCGCTTAGTCTTTCAGTATCAAGGGCTATTGGTAATGCACAATTTAGTACAGGTGGTGGGGGATGGTACTCTGATTGTGAAGAAATGGCTAAAATTATGGTGATAGTGATGTTCGATTTTCTTTCAGTTAAGTATCGTGTGCCACCTAGCTGTGAGTGTGTGAAGGAATAATTTATAATAAAAACAAGCCCATAACTTTTTGTCCACAGAGAAATAAATGCCACTGACACTTATAATAATCCATTTGGTGGCAGGGATAAGTGGATCTTGAGTTAAACATGGAGAAATTTAACATGACTTCTTTTCAAGCACACATTGTTTGCAAATAAAATGGATCCTTGTCAGTCATGAACAACCTTGACATTAGTTCCTAACAAAAGGTTTGAATGCCTGTATTGACCATAAGAAGCATTGTATGATAAAGACAGCAACACAACTCTCAGGGTATTTGGTAATAATAATGATATAATATTAGTCCCAAACCTTATGATATTCCCCAAAATCAAGAGTCTGGTATATTCATATTTTCTGCTCATATGTATTTCTGTACATGCTGAACAATTTATTCTACCACAATTGGTAATTCAGTTTTCTGAATGACTACCACATATAACGATAAAGGCTAATTTATCCAGTCCAATGTTCAAATTTCATATCAAAAGCAACACAAATAACGAGTTATGCCAAATACGTAAAACGTGATAAAATCACCACTAATATGAACATAACTAACTGTACATATAAATGTAAACTTTTTTATTCGACACACCGTGCAATCAAATGTACAAAAGCACATGGATATATACATTAATGCATGTCAAATTCATTGTCAGTAAACATGTTGAGCTATACTTCGTTTAAACTTCACGAGTAGTGACAATCGTGACAGCCACTTTAACTGAACGAAGTACCGTCTTGTAAAGTGTACAATTGATGATATATCTTACCTGATCAGTTCATAGCTTTGTTAAAATTTGTATTTTTCTTAATTTGATTCTTAATTTGATTCAACGCTATTATTTTGCGGGAAGTGCCTTTTCACACACTAGGGCAGCTAGAAGAGTATTCATACCTGTTATCATATTTAATATACATCGCATTTATGCATACATACAATGTTTATTTAGGTTAAGTAGTTAATGGCAAGAAGTTTTCATTATCTTTAGATATGTATTTAAGAATGAAAGACTGGTGATACCCAACTATATAAACTCTGGCGGATTAATACTTAAAGAAGTACACCCCGTGAAACTTGTGATGAAGTAAAATGTAAACAAGCAAACAAATCATTTTATAGCATGTATTTCAGGAATGTTTAGCAATTCTCTTTGCCATTATCAGTACCGACTACAACTGTACTGTCAGTATGGACAGTTTGATAACCATCAGGTTATATGTATGCGTGTAATATGCCTGTCAGTCAAGGGACCTGGTTGAGAGGAAGAAGACCAATATGGCAAGCCTCATTTCTTTGGATCGTGATATTTGCAATGTGCAGTGCACACAAGGACCAGTGCATATGAAAAAGTAACATTCCTTGCATCTTGATTAGTCTTCTTATAACACAATAATTGCAATGCAATAGTTCAATACTATCTCAATGCCATGATCTACTGCACGTAAAATACAATATCATATTTCTTATTTCAGCTCAAATAAAAACTTACCTTAAAGTATACACACCTTTAAAGCGGAAGATGCGACAAGGGAAGTTCTCCAGTGAACATGAGAAACCTTACTGTTTGCAAAATCACATGATAATACTTTTGTATGAAGTGTTTTACTTAGTTCAAACTACAATCATAACATTATGTGAGACTGATTTTAGCAAGTCATCACTTTGGATCTATTTCTTTAGACGCTAGCCACACATACGTTTCTATCGATCTGGTCGGCATATGGATTATATCCAAAATTTTGTAATGTGTCACCAGAGAGCAGAACCACGCACTTGGCAGCAATGGTGCAGAGCAAAGGGCCGGCCACTCATTCGTTTTGAGGGGAGGCTGCGATTTCCTTTACAACTGTGATAAAAGAAAATTTTATTCAATACAAAATACATCTCTCTTCAAGCAAATGAAGTACAGGGTAAGGCCATTTTTCTCCCACAAATTAGATTAAGACTATTGTTTTCCTGGTCTTCAAAAAGAACCCCAATCCCTAGCACCCTTAGAAACTGAAATGGACTATCCCAGGAGAGACTTGACTTCAGCAGATGTTCTAAAAATCAAAGGAGTACCCATTGTCAACACTGCTAGAAAATATTGACAATAAATAACACCGAATGAAAATGTCAGTTTTGGATCGAAAATGGTGTAAATTAAATTGCACTAAGCCATCTGAGTTGGGGCATCATATTGTACAGCCCCAATAAAAACTCAACAAAAAACAGCGAATATCTGTTGATTCTCTGCAATTCCCCTGAACAGAAAATAGTTTTTAAATGAATAATGATGTGAGAAAGTTGCCATGATTACGAGACCAATTCTCTCTCTCTCAAGCGCGCGCGCACACACACACACACACACACACACACACAATACATAAACACTACACACACAATTAAGTCAAAGATAATCAAATTTTATTTTCCAACAAAAGAGAAATACCTACCAACATCAATTATACAATTACTGCTCACTTGTAATTTCTTTTCCTGGCATTTAATTACACAAGACTACCAGGTCTATCTCTCTCTCTCTCTCTATCTGTCTGTTTATCTATCCATCTATTCATCTATCTATCTATTATCTGTCTATTATCTGTCTAGCTAATACTGTTTAATTTGTATAGGAAAGATGTGTAGCTATATATGATACTCTACTGTGGATCATTGTCGATACAAAAATTTCAATTTGTTCATGAGTTTTATACAATGAAATTGGTGAAGTACCTTTTGCAGGGAAATACCATATTAACAGAACCAGCTAATTGCCTCCAAACTGCCTCTGCACTTCAAACTGTCCGTGATTTGTGTGTGCAAAATGGGCGGGGGAGAGCTAAGCTGCCAGTCTAAACCCGTTTTGTTTTCAGGTACTGTTACGCCGTGTAACTCCAGAGTAAACCAAAATTCATATCATGTATACTTTTCCATTCTACAAACGATTAACAAATTCCAGTCCAGGATATCCCGAATTGTTTTATGGAAGTAGTTTAATCCAGCTATAATAAAAATATGCACAGTCATGTAGTCATGTGTCTTCGTGAATTCTCTCTCTCTCTCACACACACACACAAAGAATCTGAATATTCGGTAAATGGTACATTAGCTGACTTTTATGTGATATTTAAATCGAGTTATTGAAATTATTTTTATGGTGTTCATGTTGTTGAGACAACGTGAGTAGTAAATTGTGACAAATGAGCATCAGAAATAACTCTAGTAGTGAATGGGGATACTATACGGACAATGGGAATTAGCATTACGAGACCCTACTTTTTACTATACTGACAAAGGGAATTTAACATGGGGAAATTTAACATGGGTGGGACTGTAGACGGACAAGATGTATACGGACAAAAGGCTGGGACTATATACGGACAAGGGAAAGTTGAACATAGGTGTGGTTTTGTATAGGGACAATATAACGGAACATAGAATTGGATAGTACGCTTGGCGGGGTGGGACTGGCGGAATATAGACATATGACACACACATAGATTTATGAACATAAATCTATCACACATAAAATATAAAATCGACTAAAAAATGTTTAGGCAAGAGAGAGTAAATCTTTTCGAGGCAATGGAGTGGTCCTGAAAAGGGCCTTTGGTTTTTTGTTTACATCATTCCATTAACATAGAGGGCATCGTACTGATCTTCTTCTCTTCCTCATACTTCGTCTGACCTCTGGACCGTAGATTAAGACTATCTTCAGATAGCCTTGTCTCTCCAAATAGATCCTTCGTTTCCAAAGGGCAGTCTCAGTGATCTGGGTAATAGTTCATGATGATCTGACATACATGGGACAGTCTGGGTTAAACAGCATCGACGATAAAAGGGTAGATGACTCTACGTTAATCCACATCTAGTGACGAGAATAGGTGAAGGGAATGAAGAAAACAGCGGTTATTTATAGTGGAAGAGCGGATCGAAACGGATTGAGTTTTTCCACCAATCCTAAAACGTGTTACAAAATTCAGTCACAGTGCGAAGTCTGTCTTCCAATCCGAAGAGAGATGCATGTGACGTCACATTCCCTATATAGATGCGCTAGCGTCTCTGCGCAGTGAATCATTGCGACAGAGTTAGAACATGACGTAATCTAAGAAGACGATGAAATGGGGTGCACCAGCCGTGGCGACGAAAAGTGATGGCATAGCAGCAGCTACCAAAGCCAACATGGACCTACTTCCAGAAAAGACCAATTTTAATTGGGATTTAGTGGATTTTCTCTGTTCTTCGCAAGACTTTGTTCCGGTACCAGCTCCTTCGCCACCTTCTCCTTCCGTACCACACGTCGAGGATTATAAACAGAGACAGAAAGAAGAATTGGAGAAATTTTTACAGCAGCAGAAACAAGCAGAACAAGCCTTTCTCCTTCAACAGCAACAGCGAGAAGAAGAAGAGGCAAGAAAGAAACGACAGGAAGAAGAAGAAGAAGCAGAGAAGAAACAAGGTCTAGGAGAGAACGAGGACGGTGAAAGTCAAACGGTGACGTAACTCTTGGACATTTTGGCAGAGTTAAAGAATCTGAAAGAAATGTATCAGACTTCTTTATTACGACCCAAGAGACCAAGACCTTCCTGAGCCAAACAGTGCAAACCTGTTCAAACACCTACTAGGCCTGAGATACCCACCCTAGTGATTTCTACCAAATCATCGACAGGAGCAGGTCCAGAAGTAGGCCTTCGCCGTGGCAAAGGGATAAGACAGTTAAAGCTGATTACTTCCCGTTCCTGAATTTGCTTTTAAAAACCAAACACCCAACGGTCCTTTTCAGGACCACTCACTTCTTTCGAAAAGAGATAGTATTCATTTTGCCAAAATCAATTAAAACTCAAAATCCCTTTTTGCCCCCATGATGTACGCGTGTGAGTGCATGGGTGTAGGTCCTTATTCTAAAACACCAAAACCAAGAGACACTTACGTTTCCTTTTCTGGTCTATTCTGGTACAAATTTTGCAATCCAATTCACAACACAACACTTTAAAAAGTTCATATACTTCTTCTGTGTCTTTTCACTCTCTCCTTTGTTTTTAATTATCCACTTTCACAGGTTTCTCCTCCTCTTCTTCCTCACTTTCTTCTCCTCTTTTTTTCTTCTCATTCTTCTCTTTCTGGATGTGTCTGGGTTCTTCCTTTTTTGGATGGTACCTCTTCTTCTTCCTGTTTGGAACCACTCTCTACCTCCTGCTCCTTTTTATTTCTTAGGGCAGTCTGAAGACCAATGTCCTTTCTCTCGACAGTGATAACAGTTATCTTGACCTTTGTCTCTTTTGACACCTGTCTTGCCTTTTTGACGGTATGGACATTCTGAAGACCATTGCCCTGTCTTCTGACAGATATATCTAGTATCTTTACTTTTATCTCGAAAGGAGGGGGAGTAGTCCGTCCGCTTGTCTGAACAAAACATTCATATGACACCTCGCAAAGCTCGGATCAGAAGTCCGATCTGTGTTGGCTCTTCCATGGTTCTGGTAGGCTTGAGTGTGAAATGAATACTTGGAGGGAAGACACTGACCCTTTATATAGGCAAGATACTGGTCTTACATGGATATAAAGGGAACCATGGAGTTTAAATGTAGTCATTTGACTTTATACACTTAAGATGAAACGATCGCATCATTTCGTGGAGAAAGGAGAAAAAAGTAAGAGGCAGAAACATGACTTATCACCTCGCACAGTAGCTGAAGTCTTGGCTCAAATTCATGCCAGCGATTTTGAAGATGACATGAGTAAGCCAGAATCCAGATCCAGAGAGTCTACACCAAACCAAAATCCATCACCAGTAAACCATGTAAAGTACTATCACATTCGAGAGACGGATAAACGCTCCTCTAGAAAATTTAGAACCACGGCGTACACGTACACGGTGTAGTTTATAAATTTCAAGTCCGACGTACCGCTGGAGAATGCAGACGAGTTCATCACCGATGTGTGGGATTCGTTGTTAACCACGCTGAAACGACAATGTCAAGCAAAGAGACTTTCCATTTATCACGACAGTCTGAAGTCCCCCGTTTGGATCGAGTTTAGTAGCCCAGCAGAATATACACCTTCAACAGTCGTCGACAAGATTCAACACGTACAGCAATCCAACGACAAGTTTCACATCACGGATGGAAAAGCGACCTTGTTCATGACCCACGTTTCTCTTCCCAAAGGGACGGGACGCATAAAGGTGTTATTGGCAGACGACCTTTGCAGCATCAAGCGCAGCCTAGTCCGAATTAACAATCCTCAAGACCAGATGTGTTTAGCCTGAGCCATCGTGGTGGGATGAACGTATAACGACAAGAACGACACGGCAGAATGGAAAACAGCCTGGAAAACTATTCAAAAATCTAACCGAGCCAAACAACGAAGAGAAGCAGAACTCCTGTTACAGCAAGCGGGGCTATCCAAAGACACACCTCTACGACATTTCTGAAATGCAAAAATTGTGAGACGTCTTGGCTCAACGCTACACCTTGAAAGTAAACCCTCAAGAAGTGCGCGGACTTCTGTTGTTTCGAGGCAAAAATTTCAAAGATGGAAAATACATTCACGTCTATCATCATTATGATCATTTCGATGCCATTACCAGTATCACCGAATTCTTGGGATACGGTTATTACTATGAGAAATGTGCCAGTGGCTATAACAATCAAGAGCAACACAAGCATTGTGGATCGAAATGTGAGGGATGTTAGGTCTCTAAACCATGTCTTGGTGAAGGACAAGTGCGAGTGCATTGCTCAGTTTGTCAGCGTACTTTTGTCAGCGCTACCTGTTACCAACAATATCTGAAGACGCAAGGTTCACAGCTAAAACGTGCTTGTCAGTTGCTGAGATTGTGCCCTACTTGTGGACAAGGCATGCGTACCAACAATGCCAAGGCACACGTATGTTCAGGAAAGAAACGATGTTACTCTTGTCACCAAATCGTGGACATGGAACACGAATGCTACATTCAAAAATACCAACCCCAACAGGAAGAAGATGACCAGAAGAAAGGCAATTTTATCTTTTTCGATTTCGAACGCGTGCAAGAGACTAGCATTCACATCACTAATTTCTGCGTGGCTCATCGAGCGTGCGAGAAGTGGATCCAAGAACCGATCTTTAGCCATTGCCCTCACTGCAGCAAGATTCCTGGAGGACGAAAAAAATCTTTCTTGGACCCAACACGCAGGCCAATTTTGTCCAGTGTGTCTTAGACCCAATTGACGAGACGTGGAATCAAGAGGACATCGGACATTACGGAGATTGTCATCACCATGCCACAGTGATAGCTCACAATTTCTCTGGATGCGATCGGAATTTCTTCTCAGATACTATACGGAACAAAGTACATAACTTCCTAAAGTGACTTTGAACGGAGCCAAAATCATTTCCATGCAAGTGGGACAAGTGCAGTTTAAAGATTCGATGAGTTACTTGGCCATGCCATTGAGTCGAATGCCTAAAACATTTGGAATGACAAAAATGGACAAAGGCTATTTTCCGCACTTTTTCAATACCGAAGTCAATCAACACGCCGTTCTACTCCATTTGCCTGAGGCTCACTACTACGACCCTGACAACATGTGCACCGAACAACGAGAAGCCTTCTACGCTTGGTATCACATTCACGCCTCGTACCCCTTCGACTTTCAGGAAGAAATGTTAAAGTATTGTCGTTCCGACGTGGACGTTTTACGTCGTTGCTGCGGAAAATTTCGAGAACTGTTCATGGAGCACGGAGGGATCAATCCTTTGAAGAAAGCCTGCACCATTGCCAAAGCCTGTTCCTTAGTGTACCGCCAACGATTCACGCCCGAAAACACCCTAGCTGTCATAAGTCCTCAAACTACTAACTTTGTCAAACGTCAATGCTCTGTCAAAGCTCTACGCTGGATGCATTACTTGTGCGACAAGGAAGATAAATGGATCGAACACGCCCGCAAAAACGGAGGAGGCGAAAAGACCATCGGAACGTATTCGGTGGATGGCTGGGACTTAGAAAATCCCAAGATCGTGTACGAGTTTAATGGGTGCTTATTCCACGCATGTCCCATCCATTACCCTCAACATGGCCCTAAAAATCAATTTTTGCAAGTACCATGGAAGACTTGTACCAGGCGACTTCTCAGCGGCGCTTGAAGTTAGAACAGCAAGGATACCAAGTGGTGGAAATGTGGGAACACGAGTACGATCAACGTTTACAAACCGATCCCGAGTTTAAACGCATCGTGGAAAGTTACAAGCTGGTGGACCCTCTGAAGCCACGGGATAGTTTGTACGAAGGACGGAAGAATGCCACCTGTCTGCGGTACCACGCCGTCGAGGAGAAAGGAGAACAAATCGAATACTTGGACGTGTGTTTGTTGTATCCTTACGTGTCCAAATATTGTCACTTTACCCTAGGTCACACACAATGGCTGACGGAACACATCGACCTGGACAACATTCGACAATACGAAGGATTGATCAAGTGCAAAGTCTTGCCTCCCACGAATTTGTACCATCGCGTTTTACCTCACCATTGCCAAGGAAAACTGATGTTTCCCTTGTGCCGTACTTGTGCCGAAACGTGCAACCAAGCCCAATCTTGACAGCACACCCAGGAAGAACGCACCTTGACGGGAACGTGGATCAGCGTGGAATTGTTTAAAGCTCTGGACCTGGGATACCAACTGTTAGAAGTGTACGAAATTTACCACTTTCCCAAGACTTAACAGTACCACAAGGGTGACGAGACTCAGAAAGGCATTTTCGCACACTACGTGGTTGCCGTTTTGAAACTAAAACAAGAAGGTAGCGGCTATCCTTCCTGGTGCCACACTCCCGAAGACCAAATGAAATTCAAAGAGAAATACTTGAAGCAGGAAGGCATCACTTCAGACCACGTGGAGAAAAAGGAAGGAAAGCGATGGTTTGCTAAAGGGATGTCGAATTGCTTGTGGGGCAAAATGGCACAACGACCGTGTTTACCCAAGACAGAATTATTTGTCCGATCATTACCGCTACTTCCAGATGATTCACGAAAAAACTAAACAAATGAAACACGTGGACGTTGTTCGTGAGGACTTGATCTTGGTCAATTACGAAGAAGAACTGGACTGTGTAGAAGCCGACGAATTTGGGAATGCCATCATTGCGGCCTACGTGAGAGCCCATGCTCGCTTAAAATTGTACGAAGCGTTACACCAGTTAGGAGATAGAAAGGATTGACTCTCAATTATCGCACCAGTCAAGTGGTGAACTTTGGGATATTGAAAGAAGCATTGCAGTCTGGAGAGGATGGAAAGGTTAGAGTGACCACCTACCAACCTCACAAGATTGTACGTTTAGCCACTCACCAAATCCTCAGTCGGCCTTTGGCAAAAGTGTATCGAATCGTGTACCAGAAGCGAGTACGGCTTCCCAACAACTTCACTTTACCTTACGGACACACTGGTAGAAAAAAATGGTTCTAAGGCGATAGCCACCAACAAGAATCGAGTGAGAGACCCACTGAGAACTCTAAGTTCAAACCATACCATTTTCCTGTCTTCTTGCCTGACTATTGTAATTGTACCAGACGATTGGACTCGTTTCAAAAATGGCCCACGGATAGGGAAGGATTACCTACTGCGATGTTTTAGCTAGAACATGATTTGTCTACTTGGGACTTGAGACTGGATTGGGATACGAAGTAAAGTGTTTCAGTTGTGGTCTGAGGTTGCTTATGGATCGATGTATCTATAAAGATTCAGCTTTTCTGGAACATACTCGATGGTCTCCGCACTGTCCTTACCTTTCTATGGTCTTTCCACCCATTACACTACGGTACAGGTATGACGGTACCTTAGAGAAGGCATAAGAAAGGAACGATGTACAAGCTCGAGACTTCATTACGACTAGTATAAAAAGGGAAAATGTCCAAGACCGTTAGTTCATTGTGACTACCAACACCAAGTGAGAAAGATGAATCCTTTCAAACAGCAAGCATCAAGCGAGAGCAAACTCGAGTGCGATGCTGTGCCTTGCGATAGCAGGGATGCCATACGCTGTGACCTCTGCGATTCAGTACCATATTATGGGAACTTTGCTATGACTACTACTACCATACCTACCATGGAAAGTGATGCTGTGCGTGTCAAACATGATGGATGTGAAAGCGATGCCACTCCTTATCGTACACCTTTTCACTTTACTGGTTTTCATTGGCAATGTCATCAACCACGTGAAACCATGCGTCTACCACCCTACGGATGTCATCCAACCGTGAGCAAACTCCTGCGGATTTCACCGTACTCATGGAAATGAACCTGCGAAAGAAGAATATTCGTTCCCTGTGCGTTTGCCTGAATACTGCGACTTTGAAAGTCGATTCCAAACCTTCCATGGAAAATGGCCTAAATATCTGGGAGGACATACCCCCAAAGAATTAACCATAGCCGGATTTATCTACTTGGGCGAAGGGGATAAAGTCAAGTGCTTCAGTTGCGGTGTGTCACTTCACCAGTGGGAACAGAAAGATTCCGCTTACTTGGAACATGCTCGCTGATCTCCACACTGTCACTAAATACCTTTAGTGAGACCTTACTAATCTCTGGATGGATACTTTACAAAAGAACATTCGTGGTTTGACTGTGGAGTTGAGAGAAAGCATTTACCTAGAGTTTGTCAAAATGCAAGTGAAACTCAAACTCAGAATCGTTTCTCCATTTTTAAACTATGCTCTTTTCCAAAGTAAACGAAGACTGATCATGGGAGGACACTACTGCAGTCACAAATACGAAAGAGGCTATTGGCCACGACCCTGTGATTCCTGATTCTTGAATGGATACTTTACAAGAAAAGATTCGTGGCTTGCCTGCGGAGCTGAGAGAACGAATTTACCGAGAGTTTGTCAAGATACAAGTGAAACGCAAAGAACAATTGCATCCATTACGACACCAATGTTGGAAACACTGGTACCTGAATGCTATACGAGGACTGATTCATGTGAAAGCGTTCCAGTGGTCAGACATTGTTCAACTGTATGAGGACCAGAAGACTTGGGTTGCTACTCATCCTTCTACTTACAAGGTGGCCATACTACAACGAATTCCAGAGGAAGAGTTAGAGGATTACCAAACTCTTCAACGCAACCAAATCTTTTACGCTACCAAATTTTGTCTGTAGAGGAAATTTCTGAGCGGGATGTAGTGTGTGAACTAGTGACTACAAAATTTGGATTCGCTACTGGAGTACTATTAGCAATATGCAAAAAGTACAAAAAAGAGGGTATAAAAACTGGCTATCATGCCACGGCCTTTATCAGTTGTGATACAACAGATTCCGTGGAAGGAATTCAATGACAGTATTCAAACTGTGGAGGATTACCAACACTTATTACGAGAACTGTGTCCATTGAATTTGGGTCGCCGTGTGGTGTATGTCTTAGTGACTTCCTTTCTGTGATTTCGTTTACCAGTGGACTTTTTAAGAACAGTATCTCACAGTACCGACAATAAACTCCATGAAAGTGGTACCTTTAAATGTCCACAAGAGACTCCTTTTGTTAAAAGCCTTGCGCTTTCATCTCGATAGTTCTCGACTTCTACGGGAAAACAGGATTTATCAACTTTTAGGCACTGAAGATGTCTACGACGATGTGTGTGTAGCTTGTGACTTACACCCTCACTGGAAAGAAGTACGTGACTGGAAAATTTTGGGCTTCAAGGCTTGGACAAAAGAAGTCGCACACTATGCCAAAGATTTGTGATCATAAATTCAAACATTCAATCAAAAAGGTAACTTTTAAACCTGTGTTAACTGCAGCGCCAGAATAACCCAACACCAAGGAAAACAACCCCATTCAGGACAGGACTGTCATCGACATCCCCGAAAGACCATTCCGGGAGGACCCCTGTGTGACTGTGCCAAGTGTAGAGACTCTATGAACATTACCAACTGTCCCTAGGACACCACACCATGGTCACCAAAAATGTTGTACAGAGACTTGTTTATATTCCACTTTGATCGTTTTGATGTGTATTTTATCCATGTACTTAACTATTTGGCTTTTATGTATTTTTGTCTTTCGTGTTCAAATTTACAAACGTGTCCTGAAAAAAGTCTAAAAACTCTTGTCTTGTCTGTCTTCGTGTCAAAAGTGACATTCCCTGCACTATGGCTACCTCTGCTGTCTCTGCTCTCTCTTCCTCCACTTTCAAAGGCATCGACGAAAACTTAGATCGTGCCAGTTGGGAGGCCTTGTATCTTCGCCATTTCTTTAACATGTTAAATGCTAGACCCAAAAGATCAGGCAAAACCGAATCTGTCAAACGTTTGATCGAACATAAACATCATTTGATCAATAGTCCACCTGAACATATCGTATGTTGTTACAAAAAGTGGCAATCGGCGTACAGCCTCCTGCGAGAAAGTCAAGGCGACTCCATCGTGTTTGTGGAAGGCATTCCTGACGAAGAAGATGGGATCGTGTCTGACCCCAGTCAAACACATCTGGTCATCTTCAACGACATGTTAGGAGAAGACGAAGAAGAAATTAAACTGTGGTTTACGCGCAAAGGGAATCATCGTAATGCCAGTGTCATTTACATCCCCCAAATTTGTTTCAACAAAGTAAAGCCCATCGCACCATCAGTCTCAATGCTCATTACGTGGTCTTGTTTAAAAGCCCTAGAGATAAATCGTAAGTGCAAGTCTTAGACAAACAGTTAGAAACGCCTTGGCTGACACATGCCTACGACGATGCCACTCAAACCCCATCCGCTTATTTACTCGTGGATTTAAAACCCACAACCCCCGATTATTTGCGATTTCGTACCCATCTGTTTCACAATTGGTGCCAAGACGGAGGGCATGTCGTGAACACGTCCCCGTCGACTTAACAGCAACAACAAAAAGGTATAAAAGCTTCGGACAATTTAGGTCAGTCTCACACAGCATCAACATGACGTCCCTTCAGTCTCATCTTCCCTTCAAAATCCACAAATACGTGGTCGTGTCTTAGAAGCCAGTCTCAGAGAAGTCTTACGATGGTTTACGGTGACAACACGTCAATTACTGCAAGGCATCATTCACATTCCACATCAAACCAAATGTTGTTTTTTTTTTTGAGAGAAACAAAGTAGCCTTGACGCAACTGGCCGATCCTCGCATCGACACTCAAACCAAAAGGCAAATCATTTTGAAACCTGAAGGTAGCGGTTCTGTAGGAGGTGTCATTATTTTCTCCTTCTTAAAATGGGATCCTAACGCCCCCAATGTCATCCCCCAAAACAAGCCACTCCCCAATCAAAAGGTACCCAGAAAAAAAAGAACAGTGGTGTCAAGACCAGGTCACAGCCTACGAAAAAGAAAAGTCCTCAGAATAGACCCCAGAAAGCAGCTTCTACGCGGAAGAGAGGCACTTTGGCCAGGACGCGACCTTACATCCCCAAACCACGACATGCAGAAACGATGATCGCGTCTCCAGTAGCCTCATGTTCTTCCATTTCTCCATTGCTGGTGATGCCATCTAAACCAGATTTGATATGCATCTTTCCTAATTTGATGAAAAAAAATGGAAACCTGTCTCTCAAGGAACTTCTCCAGCGGTGACACCCTCCTCGGTGCCTCGGAACAAAGATGTCACACCACACCCCCGAAACCATCCCTCTTCTACCTCCAAAGGAAAGAAAAGGAAAGGACTGTCTCCTCGTTTAGCCAAACATTGGGACGTGTTGTCCGTCCAGTCATTCAAACCGCCTGCAAAGACGTAGTCGATACCGTGTGCGAATGTTGTCTGAACGTCTTGAACGGAATGATACCTTTGTCTCCACATCAGAAGGAATGCTTAGCATAGGATCGACACGTTCTTCGCCAAATGGTCAAGAAGAAAATACCCATTCGTCAAAAGAAAAAGATGTTAGTGCAACGAGGAGGATTTATACAAATGTTGATAATCCCATACTAAAAGGAATAGCGGGACTAATGATGGGAGAAGCCCTGAGAGGAAGATAAAAAATGGTCCAAGAAGATAAAAGGGACCTCTGGGGTCAACACATCTCAGACGTGGCCTTTGGAATCTGATGGAAGGATGAAAACTGACTTTAGTACCTTACAAACGATGGATGGAATTCCATCGTTGGTATGAACAACGGACCCCGCATTTACCTCCCAATTCGCAACGGTACGGATAAGTGTTGCAACTACTTCAACTCTTTAACAGAAAGCTTTAGACAAACAGCTCTACCAACTCTGAACGATTTTAAGAGCCTAATGATAAGTCCATCACCACCACTACCACCACCATCCCATTGGATCAAGATGCCCATTGGGAATTGGCTTTGGTGGAAATGATTCATCCAACACAAATAAAAAAAAAATGAATGTAAATAAAAAAATATTTACGGTCGAAGTTCATGACGAGCAAGTGCAACAAAGCTTGGATCAACGAATCACTGTAGGTGACTCTATGAAAACACAATACCCCAAAACTAAACGGTTCACCTATCTGTTGGCTATTCGTGCAGGCTATTATTTTAGCAGTCAACATCTCGTGAACACGATTGCTACCAGATTCAATGCAGTGTTTGGCAAACTTGGTGAAAACTATACGAAGTGTCGTGATCGAGTACCATAAAATAGCTCGTCACCTACTGATGAAATTTTCAGAGGACAAAGTGTTGGCCATAACATTTTGTCCTGAAATGTATGACATTTTGGGTGGAGACCCCAAGTTGATCAAGATTAAAAACGAAATACCAGCCATTACCGGCAACTTGGATTTTGCGTAATATTTTCGATTCCTGGTAGAAATGAACCAAGGACTGAATTTGATCTTTGTGTACTCCGTTGTGGTGGACTACAACATGGTGGAACACACCTCCTTACCGTTACTGCATTTCATTCCTTTCAAAGTGGATTCTGCCACAACCTCTGACGAGGAAGGTGGAAACACCTATCACGTTCACCGCGAATTTGTACATCCTCACTATTTGCCCGTCAGTAAGTCGTATTTCGACACTGTCAACATTACTATAAAAGGAGATCTGGGACAAAATATTCCATTCACCAAAGGGAAAGTCACAGTGAAACTCCATTTTCGAAAACGATTACTCTAACAACTTGTAAGTTATGTATCCTGTGTACCAAGGAGTCGCCCGACAACGAGGACATGATTTAGGAGATATGCTGAAATCGGTCTTTCGTTCAGTGGCCCCCGTTTTGAAACCGATGGTGGCACCAGGATTGCACGCCTTGAAAGATGCCGCTTTGACGCAAGGCAAAGAATTTCTCCAAAATGTCATCATCGACAAAAAAAAGCCCAAAGAAACTTTCTTGAGAGCAGGCAAAAATGTCTCGCTTCAGATCGGTTATGGCTCGACGAGAAACTCCTATAAATGCCCTGGATACTACTGAGCCAGACATTTCTGCTTCACAGACACCACAGCAAGGACAAGGCAGAAAGAGACGACAACGAAGACACCCCTCCAGAGGCCTTCACACTCTCAGAGCTAGAAAGACTAAGAAAAGAAGGACCGTCTGAGAATTAGACGTTTTTGATTAGTAAATCACAAACACAGAGAGAGAAAATGATGCACCGAGAGTCTTGTGCATGTTCCGAGTCGGAACTGGATCTGTTTGCCATGCCACCCACCATGATGATGATGGACGAATCCCAAATGGTACAATTTCATCCCTTCTCCTCTTTGACGGATTCAGCCCCCATCGAGTTTGAAATCAAAAGACAGCCCGAAGATTACATCGATCTGAATAGCAGTTACTTGTACCTGAAAGTCAAAGTGATTAAAACGGACAACATCAATCCGGGTGCCGATGGTTGTGTGGAGTATTTTGATTCGTATGGATTAACATCTTTGGAAGACGACATCATCGACTTTATGAGAAGAAATGCACAGACGACACGATTCAATAATGTGAAATTACAAGGCACAGATTTTATGGTGTGTGGACATTATTGTGTGTATTTTCTTTATCAACGCAGTCTTGGATATCCCTTAGAACATTTAGTGACTTATTTTGATCGTGACTGTTTTAGAAACGATGCGAAAATAGATCAATTGTTTTGTGACCGTTATGGCTATCTCTTGTCTTTAGCTAGGAAATGTAATGTACATCAATGGCCCAATGACTTTCCTCAGTGGAAATCTAACTGAACCTCACAACGTTGTCAACCTTGTCAAAAAAAGTTTGTTTGAAAAATTGATGATGTTATATGAATTGTTAGTTGTTTGTGAGTTAAATAAAAAAATGTTGCTTTGAAAAATGTGTCTGTCGCATGTTTTAAAAATATTTTATCATTATAAATGCTCTTTGACTTCTCTCTATCCCTCACCATAAAGATCAGCTCTATAGCGTTCCTACCCAACAAAAATCGTAGGGGTGTTTTCTATCACATCCGCGCTTGAAACATATAAAGCCAGGCAGTCTCCAGTCAGACTTTCCATTCTTGACTCATCCTCCTATGAAGATGCCTTCAAGACTAGCCAACCTGAATGAAGCTTACGTGAATTTACAGTGTCAGGCAAAACCTGATACAGAAGCCTGATGAGATAGAGAATGTCAGGATGTTGAAAGTGGTCGAAGACCTGATAGAAGAGCTCTTCAGAGATGAAATCAAGAAAGAGCAAGAAGAGTGGACAGAGAAGTATAGACTTCAAAAGCAGAGAGAGCATCAACAGCAGGAGCAACAGCATTAGCCAGATAGAGGTTATGTCGACTGCCGTGTAGACACGAAAGAGTTCTCCTTCTCTTTCCGAAGAAGCAGGCCCTATCCTGTAGGAAAGCCTGCATCCAGACGGGGACGCAGTCTTAGAAGATAAAAGATTGCCATAACTTCCCGAAAAAAACAGCCCTTGTCAGGGCTACCTAACCTAGGAAAGTAATACTAGTCAAATTGCCAACATTTGTGATTGTAGTTAAAAAAACAGAAGTGTGTCTATAAGCACTTCGTTTCTCTGTCTTGTCAGATAGTGTATGTATGTGTTTGTAAGTAAAAAGTCAACGTGAGTGTTTCCTTTAGGTCCGTACGTTCCATGTTATGGATAGTGGACTGGTATTGTGAGTTTTGGTGTAAGGGATGTTTTCTTTCACGTCCGTGCTTCAGGGATATCAAGCGCAGAGTTCGTCAGTCTGGCTACCCATCGTTGATTCGTCAACTGCGAAGAATGAGCAGAATCAGTAAGCTTCTGGAACTTCAGATGCACCTGGAGTTAGCCAGGCGCATACTAGACGAGCTGGCTATGGAGGCCATAGCAGAAGATTCCAGGATAGAGGAGGATGAGGACGAGAGGAAAACGAAGAAAGAGAAGGAAGAAAGAATCCTATCTCACCTCGTGCTAAGGCCTGTGTGTGAGGTGAAGGCGATGGTCAGGGCGCCTCCATAGCCAGTACCAGCACCACAGCCAGTACCAGTACCACGACCTCTACCAGTACCGCAGCCTCTACCACCAGTACAAAGACCAGTGGTTCACCAGACTGAAAACTGGGAACAGGAAATAAGGAGACCTCATCGTCCACAATTGTGGAATAGAAGAAGAAGACAGAAGGAAGTCTTCACTATTCCACAAACTGAAGACTGGAATGATGAGGCCACTCATCCTCCCTCAGCGCTGCCAGTCACACAAATAAACTGGGAGCAGGACTGGAGACGGTGATGTGTCTGTGGTACCAGGCCTGGGAGATGTCACCATTAACTGAGTGCATCTGAAGTTCGAAAAAAACAGCCCTTCTCAGGGCTATCCAGATCTATAGAAAAAAAGAGACTGATCAAGTGGCCAATTTGTGTGAATATGAAGTAGTGTAATTATAAACGCTGGCGCCTTTACTGATGTGTGTGTGTTTGTGTTATTTGTGTGTTTGCATGCATGCGCGTAAGTTTCTGTGTTTGGTTGTATGTGTTGCTGTGCGCGCGTACCTATGTGGATAGAACATAATGGGTTTTTTTCTTCCTTTCATTTCTGAGCGGATAGTAGATATGGTTTTTTTTTTCTTCCCTTCCCTTCTGTGTTGATAATAGATATTGGTGTGGATAGTATATAATGGGTTATTTGCTTCCCTTCCCTTCTGTGTGGATAGTAGATATGGGGTTATATGTTCTTTCCCTTCTGTGTGGATAGTAAATATTGGGTTATTTTTCTTCCCCTCCTGTGTGGATAGTAGATATGATTTTTTTCTTTCCCTTCTGTGTGGATAGTAGATATTGCGTTATTTTTTCTTCCCCTTCTGTGTGGATAGTAGATATGTTTTTTTTTTTTCTTTCCCTTCTGTGTGGATAGTATATAATATGTGAAGTTATTGTAATGGAGGTTTTCCTTCACGTCCGTGCTTCAAGTATATAAAGCAAAGCGGTCGTCAGTCTGGCTACCCAGCAGCAGCAACACATGATAGAGGAGGAAGTGGAAAAGTTAAGAGGCCTTATTAAGCCTAAGTATCTTAGAGTGGGAGCATTGAAGCAGGCCCTTGATGGTGTGATCAAAGTGAGGTACTTTTTAGAACAAATAGTGAATTTCACAGAGTGGTCTTTAGTGAAGTTGGGATTAGACCAATTAAAGAAAGCAGAATAAATCATTAGAAAGGTGCTGTTGGAGGAAGTGAAAAAGATAAAAGATACCTGGGCTAAGGAGAGAAGGGAAAAAGAAAACAGAAAGAAGAAAGATGACTTTGACAGACTGAATCAAAACTGGATCATGGTGCAGAAAAGGTTTAGATCCATGGGACATCCTGAATGGATGCCACAGAATGAAAAGAACAAGAAGATAGGAACGATAGAGAAACTGAGGAGATGGTGGAAGAAGTGGAGAAAATAGAAGAACCAAAAGGCCCTTTTCAGGGCCACTCCATTGCCTCGAAAAGACTTACTCTCTCTTTGCCAAATATATGTATATTTGTTTGGTGTTTCTATTTGTGTTATGTCTTTGTTTCTTTGTCTATGTCTATCCAGTCCCACCCCGCGAAGCGTTCTATCCAGCGTTATGTTCCGTTATATTGTCCCTGTACAAAACCCCACCTATGTTCAACTTTCCCTTGTCCGTATATAGTCCCAACATTTTGACTATATAAATCTTGTCTGTCTACAGTCCCACCCATGTTAAATTCCCCTTGTCCGTATAATACAAAGTAGGGTCTCGTAATGCTAATTCCCATTGTCCGTATAGTATTCCCATTCACTACTAACCCTTGAGCGTCAAGTGAATTTTAACAAGGGAGGGACACTAGAGTGTCAAGGGTAATTTAACATGGGAATGGGTTTATAGGGCAGAAGGGTTGAAGTATTGATAGGGTAAAAGGGAATTGACAAGGGTTTATTAGTTCTGAGTTGAAAACACAAGCATATACACACACAAAACACACAATTTTTACTGTATTGAGTGACGGTAGAAGGGATGGTACTCTAGTTTGGAGGCGAGTGTTTTGAGAGAGAGAGAGAGACAGACAGACAGACGGAGAGAGAGACAGACAGAGACAGACAGACAGACAGAATGATAAACGACAGGAACTTTGGGTACCATTTTTGATTATTATTTGTTTGCGGTATTATATCGCAAGGATAAATTAAGATGAGTTTTTATTGAGTTTCGGAAGACAAAGATACATTATATGTGGGAAATTTTCATAGGCAAGTGTTTTTATTCATCAATTTCATAAAAGGGTAGTGTTATATTTATTGTCGACTCTAGGCAGTAGCATTTGCTTTATACACACTCCCAAATTTAGAGGTGTCATGTTCTGCAGCACATGCTGGTAAGTTACAAAGTTGCAAAGTTCCACTAAATCAAGGACTGAAGAAAGAGCACCAGAACAAAGCCTTGTTCAATTGCGCTCATAAATCGACTGAGAGAAAATAGGTATAGAGTTTAAAAGAAGTAAATGAAATCTCACAAACATACTATCCACCACACCAATTATAATATCTAACACACCGTATGCACAATCCAAAATGCATTATCTAGTGCTTAAACTCCCGCAGCAACTATCAAACAAAACCTGTGTGATGTGATTGAGGCAGATGAAATCGCGCAAACATTCTATCACATCACGTATATCATCCAATACTCCATACACGCTATCCAAAACGCATTGACTAATGTCCCCAAACTTACTATCAAACGACATGGTTAGGGTTTAAAGAAAGGAGATGAAATCGCGAAAACATAGCATCCAACACACCAGCTATACCATCCAGTGCACCAATCAAACTATTCCAAACGCCTTGTGTAGGATCTAAAACCAAACCAACTATCAGAAGAACTCGATGTGATGTAAATGAAGGAGATGAAGTTTCACCAACATACGAGCCATCAGACTACCTATACCATCTAAGACCCAAAAACACACTATCCCGAATACCTAATATACACGATCCAAACTGCCTTGTGTAGTCTCCACATATGAATTATCAGACCAAACGGGTAAGGTTTTTAAACCAAACTACATTTAATGAAACAAACATGCTATCAATTACATTCTAACGTTTCCCGTTACCTTAATCCAGTTCTCATTCAATGTTTTAAAGTCCGTTTCTTTCTTCTTCTTTTCCTTTCTCTCCTGCTCCAATTTAGCTTTGATTTTAACCACTTCCTCCTCAGTTACCTTTCTGACAATCTACTCACCTATGTTCAAGGTATCTCCTCTCCTTTTCACACTGGTTATGGGTGGGTAGCACCAATTTATACAGGCCTCTATATGTTTTTTAAAAAACATATTTCACTCCTAACATCCAATCCACTGCCCCCTTCACTGCACCCACTCTACAGTTTCCAAATACTAACAACCGGTTCATCTTCATCTCTTCCTCCTCTTGCCTTGTCACATAGTGTAGGGTGGCTGGGTAGCTCCAATAGACCGCTATCTTTTATAGAAGGTACTCAACATCCACCATCCAATCTCTAGCTTCTTGTAGATCATTCACTGTGGTCATTTTTATAAGTGTTGATGAGTCAATGAGCGTAACACTTGTAAACGCACCGCTTTATATGCCTGAAGCATGTTCGTGAAGGAAAACATCACTCACACAAAATACATATCAAATAAAAGACCAAATTACCCAAAAGAGATAGTATCGCGCAGACCTAAAAGAAACTCTCTTTATACATACAAACCCACTATCACAAACAAGAACACTATACTCCATACCAACACACATTCAAGAAGGAAAGTTTTGTGAGGAGAGACAAAAAGTACACGAACAAACACATACATACACCAAACATGCCATACACACACTATCACACAAGACAGTTAGCAAGTGTTTATAGTGACACCACTAAATTATCGTATACAAACGCAAATTTACGAGAAGGAAATGGAATTTGTTTTCTTTTGAGAAATCCAAAGACATCCACAAACACACACATGCGCCATTTTTTGGCAAAATAATTAATCTCATTTATAGAGATCTAGTTGGCTCTGAAAGGGACCGTTACTTCTTCAAAGGTCATTTAGTGTCCTCATCTCCCAGACCGAGCGCCACACATACCGTCTGCCCCAATGATTTTCCCAGGAAATGGGTTGATTCGCTTCACTCCTCCAAACTTCTGTTTGAAGGATTGTAAAGAATGTGTCCCTTGTACGTACACGCTGTACTGGCTGCTGCTTTTGTGGATGCTGCTCTCCCTGATGTATCAGCTCCAGTTCCGAGTTCTCTTTTTGTGGTACAATGAAGGGGTGGGTTTGTGTTGGCCTCCTCATCACAGGTTTCACGGGACACATTGATCACATCATTCAGATTATGTCATTTTCATTTTCTCTTCCTTCTCCTTTTTCCTCTAGGGTATCTTCTTCCCTGAATGTTTCCATAACCAGTTCGTCCAGGAGTCGACGAATATGTTCTAGGTGCATATGAAGTTCTATCGACTTTTCTACTATGCTCATTTTGTGCTTATTGACGCGTCAATGAAGGGCAGACAGAGTGTCAGCCTTTCTGTTGGATTAACGACGTGTGCGGCAAGTCTGCCATGTACTTTGAATTAATGCTTGCAAGGCAATCTGCTAAGTTTCCTGTCAGGCAGTGAGTAAACGAGTGCCCCTGCCCGACACGTTATTGCACACAAAATGTGCCACTTAGTTGTCGCTGGTTGGGAATAGAGCAACCACCCCACGACATCCCCGTTCAGTGCAACCGCGTACCTAAGGGATGTTGGTTAATAGTGAGAGTATGAATTAATCCTCGCACTCTTATATTTCGTGTCTTGAGGATGGATTGGACCGTCAAGGGACTTGCCATCACTTGCCGAATAACTTCATCCATCGGTCCATAGGTCCAAGAGTACCATCTTACACAAAATTTTGAATAAGTAACTTCTGTGCTCTTGGTGTTTGAGAAATGAGTTGGTAGACCTAATATTGGTTCGTGCCCCTGAATTATAATTTTAGTTTTAGTTTTAAGTTGATTATTTGTTTGAAATCGTTCATTGTTTCCTTGTGTGACAGGGCCTTGTCTACAGTTAGGTCTGTATAGTAACGGAAGACGTCCGGTGGGAATAAACCACTCACGTGACGACACCCCGGTTCAGAGAGTACACGCTCATCGGGTTATTTAGATGATAGACGAGTGGGAATTAGGAACGTTCCTGAAGCGCCTAGGAGGTACTACTATTTCAATTCTGCCCAGTTGTACGATGCGGGCTGTTCTCTTATATCAGTTCTGTGTTAGCCACAATCATAATTAGAGCTGCGCATATATTAAATGTTTTAAATTTTCCTATCATGAAATAAATTTGCAATTTTGTGTACATAGCGTACCTGGACTTTAGAAAAGAATGATTAAACTGCTCGGTCTCAGTGGCCCATTAGACATAGTCTATCATGTTAGGCTAAGGATATGGAATTAATCTTAGACCGGCGAAAAAGGGTTCAAATTAGCCATGTGAATAGATATTATCGAATTGAGCACCCATGCCAAGTTGGATAATCTCAGGTAAAATAGTTCGTTATCCCTTAAAATGGTTTTTGGTGACCAGATCGAAGAAAGTCTTGAAGCGATCAGTTGGTACGAACTGGCGTCTCACTCAATCTCTAGGTCTCCTTGGAGCAGTTAGTTCAGCGATTATCAGGTTAGTTTGAGTTTTGAAGGGTCAATACTCGTACAATACGTGTCCCCCAAATAATATGAGGTATATAAGAGATACCAGCGCAACCAGACATTCTGCCTAGGCCTCTCCCACTTGCCTGATATTGTTGACAACTTGAAGTCATATTGCTTTATTACTCTGTCCTCCTTTGTTCCCTCGCAGGAAAATCTTTTGATCATCTACGTGTTGTTTTGCAGCCTTTGGTTGAATAATCCAGCCTACTCCCTTCGTCTTCTAGGTACTAGAAGGCTTTGCGGCATAATTCTGATGGCCCCCCGGCCTCTAATTCTTTTCTTTTCTGACGTTTATGGTGGAAGAGGTTCATTAGCTCGGTTTATCGATTCAGCATGAGGTATCTATCGTTGATGTTGTTTCCCCCTTTCTGTCTCCTTCATCCTCTACGTTTTTCTTTCACATCTCCTCGTCCTTGTTTGGACATTTATTGATGTGTTTTGGTTGCCCTTGTTGTTTTGGTTGTTGTTGACCTTTTGTTGTTGTTGTTGTTGTTGTTGTTGTTGTTGTGGGGCTTAACGCCATTTTTCAGCACACGATAGGCTATACATGGCGGCCAGTATTAATGGTGGAGGAAGAAACCG
>JAECUM010024705.1:0-10000 GCA_016617855.1 Megalonaias nervosa
TATATATAATTATCCAGTACTACCTCATTATAATAGCATCAGCACATGATATATATTTTTTTTTTTTTTTTTTTTGCAACTGTGCTGTTTTACTCAAAGACTATCCATCAATGAGTTTACAACCAGTGAACATTCAGTAGTGAGTCAGTCTGTCTAAATCATATATAAACATTTTGTCGGCAGTAGAAAAAGCAATGATTGTTATTGCTGATTTCACTTCTCTTGATGGATTCTTGAGAATAGTCTTTTGATAACAGTGCCCCAAGGCCCATAGGGCAAAAATGGAACACGGTAATGATCTATGCAGAGCTTATTAGTTTGTGTATTTAATGGAAAATAGCGCTTGTGCAAGACAATGTGAGGAACGCACATGGCACTTCGCAGTTGGTTTTATACACATTAACGAATCTAGCTTTTGCCATATATAAAATAACCATCTGTGCAACTCATAAGCATGTCAATGTAAATTTGTGCATTGAATAGTGTTAGTTGTTCTATCCTTGTGTAAATAATATACCCGAATTGCACCATTATTTCATTTGTTGAAACGGCTGTTACATGATATATGACTGATTGAATATACTAATTGTGAAATGTT
The DNA here is from genome assembly GCA_016617855.1 of Megalonaias nervosa. Taxonomy (NCBI): domain Eukaryota; kingdom Metazoa; phylum Mollusca; class Bivalvia; order Unionida; family Unionidae; genus Megalonaias; species Megalonaias nervosa. Next base: position 599 of record JAECUM010024705.1, read on the forward strand.
TTCGTTAGTATCACTTGCCGATTTATGAAATTTTTAAATCCTTATGTAATTAAATATTGTAAAATCTAATTTTGTCGTCGACACAGCTTTTCAGGTTTGGAAAGGAAATATATCGGCTTGTGATTAAAGTATACTTAATACATGCTTAATCGCTACACTTGCACTTGGAATAAGCAAAATGATATCATTTTTGCACCAGAAATTGTGTGAAATGTTGATCTTATATCTAGCTCAGTGTTCATGGCATTTAGGCATGTCCTACTATGTTTCAAACGGGAACCGTCAGCAAACATAGCACTGACTGCAATAACGGTTTCTACTTAATATTGGCAATTTCTCACATAATAGCAATAGCATCGTGACGTATCAATTGGAAATAGATACGCTGGCCCATTTACATCTAATAATAGAATTTAACTGTGTCATAATGTCACACTTACCTTAATGTAACCTGCTTGTATGAATTCGCCACAAGATACTAATAACATAGTGACTCGATTGTGTTTAAAAATGAAAAATATATTTATTCCATTTTAATGGCGATAATATGCTATTGTTACAGCACACACTGAAATCATTAGTGCCGGTTCTGCGTAAATGTCAAAGACTGCTGGATCAAAATAACATACGCTTTATATATGTTTGAGTTAATTAACGGAATTCACAAACACATGAACATCATATTTTATGTTTGTTTTTTGGTGGCTCAAAAATGACAAACAGTTGACATTAATTTCTTTTTCTGTTTTGACTTTTGACAATGTTGATTTGAGGCGATTAGAAAAAGATATGACAAATCGTGACTTGTTGCTCAGATTGTTATAACTGTTGAGTCAAACCCATAATATTTTCCGAACAATACGTATTAAACCTCCTCGCGAAAGAGAACTCCAAATTTGGTTGTTGAGGAAAATGAATTGAACCAATAACTACGCTTCATGGATTGCTTACACTTTTTGTGGAAATGTAGTCGATAGTTCGATGAGCGAGTTGGCTCTCCAACTGATCAAAAAGTTCCTCAAGAATATAGCTATGGCAGGGAGATAGGTTAATACAAGCTATCAAGTTGAGAGGTTTTGAAATAATAGTTGTTCAAAATGGCATTCGTCTTAAGGAACAGCAAATATATACAGTAAATGTTGTAAAATATGTTTCTTGTCTATAGTAAAACAAAAAACAAGTAATGGCTTTTAACATTTGATGTTTTGAATGAATTCTCTTTATCAATAATATTAATTTCATCAGCTTTGATTGGTGCCAGAACCAACACATTCATCTTTGTAAGACGTTCAAACTTGTTTTATAAGAGCATTTCGTGAAGGTCATAACATATGTTTATGCAAGACGCCTTGATTGGCGGATGTAGATATTCTGGAAAGATATGGAAACTTGGATATTCTGTTTGTATTTTATACAAATTTTCATGATTTTTTTTTTCGACATCATTGTCTCAAGATGATCCTGCAAGAACAGAAGCTATTGGAACAACCTTACATATTAAAGTTTTTCCAGAAATACAGCTTAGATAACTGTGTATTGAATTTATTATACAGTTCCAGATACAATTATGTCTTTGAATATATTACTTTAGCTTACGCTAAAATAAATTAAGTCCATTTGCCCATTTATAAAATGCTGGACAGTTGTTCATTGAACGTGTTAAGAGAGAAGGCATATCTTCATCTTCAATGTAGTTTAATAAGACGAAATTAATAATGGTTGAGGCTGGTTGACAAACATTTGAGGGACCCCTCAAATATCGTAACTATTCTGGGCAAATAAAATAACATTCTGTTGGAAATGCTTGTAACAAATGCTAAAACGGCTGTTACTACGTTACCACAAGGGGTGGATCAAATTAGCCAAAAGGATCACATATTATGCCAACGATAGCTTTCATAGCAGCAACTTCCATACGTGTCTCGTTTTTTTATTCAGTCACTGATACTGAAAAGTACTTCCAAATATAACAAATTATAGGAATTAAAATGAGTAGGCTAAATATGAAACTGAAATAGCATATTAATGCTATAAATAATGAAGTTTTAAAATGAGTAAATGTAATCCCGAGATGTATTAAGCACAATTCCTCTTAGGGGACGATATATTATAGCTTACATAATGGAATATTTTGATACATCTAGTTAATATGTCACGAGTACCTCGAAGTAGTGAAGCAATGTTCCACAGGTAATTTCATTCATTTGAGCGCCATGCAATGTTTAAAATTCAATTATTTGACATATTCCTATTCAATAAGTAAGAATTATTAAGATGCATCGAATATTGTAAGAACTATCTTCCTGTTGTGCATCAGCTGATTCAGGCATGTAGGTTATGATCTGATGTTACCAGAGAAATTATCTGATTATTGCATTATCCTTGTGTGGTTTGAGGTGATGCTTGGTTGGTCCTTGATTTGTATAGGATTATTGGCTATATCATGCTACATTTTCATGGATAAAATGATGCAGGCGACCAGGGCATCTCTGTTAAGAGAAATGGAACCAAATATGAGCCACGTCAGTTCCGGTGACTGAAGGGTAGGGGGATGGGACGAGGGCTTCATGACTAACACACCATCTTTTCCACCATTAACTGGGTATTAATCATTCCTCGTCTAATGGTATTTTGTAAGTCTTATACTATGCTAAGAAAAATAATGAAATATGAGTTGAAAATTTAAATTTGAATTCTAAATTCCATTGATGATATACCTCAAGGCGGGCGTAGTGCAATATACGAGATTTGCGATTTTAAAATGGATCAAATAAATCAATGCACTATATATAATGATAAAAGAAGATTAAATTTTTAAAACATTTATGTGTAGCGTGAAAGGATGCAAAATGAAACATATGCCATCTCCGTAACAGTTCCATAATCAGGAGGGACCTGCAAGTTAACGCAGAGCAAAACACTAATTAGTCATATGTTACCTTCATACCTAAATCAATCGTATGCTATAAGGATTGGCTTTTCCAAACTGCATTGCTAATAGATATCAATAATGAAAACAAGGTTTCAAAACCCTTAAAATCAACACTGCCGTCATTTCACTGATTGTCACAACATAGAGTGTTTCAGGGCTACACTGAAATTCGTCAGGTTTTGTCTTCTGGTCTACTTTCTTTTCATTCACTGACTGGCATACTCAATTCTCCTTATTACTTTTCAAAAGTATAATGATGGATAAGACTGGGAACAATTTAGTAAAATGTTCTTTTGAATTGAAACTACTAATTAACAACACACTATCATTTATTTAAATTCATGTACTATCAAAAGGTTCTTAACTGTGTCCCAGAGTTTCACTGAGCTATTATATATGTAAAAGCAACATAATATTTTGATGATTATTATTGATATTTTGAAGATTATTATTGACAGAAACAAACCTAAAAGGCCAAGGAAATCAAAGTACTTGGGCACAGACAATTAATAATCATCAAAGAAAAATTGAACACAGGTAAAATGTACTGTTTTTGTTCATAGTGGCGTAAGAGGCTAAGAAGCAACCAAGCATGTTCCATTTGGCACTTAGCTATTGTTTTCAGTAAAGTGGTCGCAAGATTCATTGCATTGAACCAATGTCAATTGCACCCTTTTAATTTTATTTTACATTTGATCCTTCTGAACGCTCATATATATTCAGGACAAGGCTTTATTTCCAACATTCAAGTGTATTAGCCACTGTACAGAGAACACAATCGATATTCATAAAACAAATTTGAGAGAGTTCCATATCGAGAGTCTATTTTAAGCATAAAATATCAAATATGTTTTCACTCAGGAAAGAAGTATTTAACCAGCTCTTATGCTTCTACTTGAAGTTGATTAAACTGATTAATCGCAAACACTCAGGCTTCCATATATGTATTTATTGATGCCTACGGCCCTTGTACAAATATCATTGATCGATATTTGAGACGTGTGAGACTTAAATCAATTATGAACGATAAGAGAACCCTTCAAAGTTGACAAAAGTCTTTTGAATTAACAGAACGGTGTCACCAAAATACACAATGATGTTTCTCTTTTCTTGTATTTTACTGCTCTGTAACAATAACTGAAGCAAATTACCATGAGTTCATATTGAAAAACATTGGTATTTGCAACATCTATCAATTTGCATAATGAAATATACTCAGCATTGACATGAGAGGTATGGTTAACCTTACCATTGCAGATGCCGTATTTGGAAAGCGTGATTTTATTTGGTGCTCATGTATTGAAGTGTTCAACATTTTTATTTACATTCATGGCTATCACATAAATTGACTGCGGTACAAAAGATTCAATGATAGTATCAAAACTGTTACAACTGAATCATGTTCATCAACACGCTAATTATGTTGCAACAATATTTTGCTTTTCTTCTGTCTTTCCTTTTTTGGAAGCTTTGTTTTCATTGCTGAGGTATATGTGACTCTAACCACTTAAAGCTAATCATTCTTCAGGTATAAACAACATGTTTGGTTGCTGTTTGTTTTTGTTATTCTGTTTTGTTTCTTTTGTCCAAGATTTGATATAATATGTGACTATTATTTTGAACAGTATCACCGTCTTACATTGGTGAGCAAAACGTGAAGCTTGTGGTTATGTTAAAGTTGTGAAATAGAAATTTCCTTAATGACGTCTGCCATATAAGGAAGAGAAGAGGTGATGTAATAATTAGCTCTTGTTAGTGTTGATACAAATTTTTGTTCACTTCCGGGAGAAATTTGTTTGTTCGTAGATGGTGAAAAAGCTTCGTAAAATTTAAATGCCGTAAAGTCTACAGGCACTGTTAGGTAATAGAAAATCTCGAGTTAAACTACAAATAAAATTGAATGTGAAGAATTCTTCCAACTTTTCCTAGACCTGATCTACACAGCCCTTACATTATCCGAAGAATATAAAAACCTTATGTTGTTTATTATTCCAATTCTACTAAGGCAGATATACTATCGCTTCAGTGAGAATCATATTCCCTTTCCACAGCAATTGTACCACCGCCTCCGACAAAAAATAAATGTGTCGTTCTGTATTAAATGGTGTGTACTTATTAGAAACATATTACAATTGTTTTCTGCGCATGTTGATCGCCAAAACAATTAGTGATTGGAGTTCAAAATGTAATGTCCATCGAAAAACTAGCATACAATTAGTAGACAGAATCACTTCATCTATGATGGTAGAATAAAAGTCTTCATTGATTACAACTCTGTCCACAAATGCTCTTAGACTTAAGAAAGTGTCACCACTAAAGTTACCTATATATGTACTAGAGCCCCCAGTGCAATCCAGAATCTTTGTGCTAGTAGCCTTACCCGAGACAATAAGTTTTCATTGTTCATTAAACGTCATAGAATTTTACCATGTCACCCGCAATCGTTACAATGACGGCTTTATGAAATGCAGCAGTCTGACCAGAATAAAACAGGCAGTTCACTCAAAGTAGTTTGTGTTCACAACAGCTGAAAAGAGCAGCTGAAGGAATTATATAAATTTCGTTAAATACAGGTGAACATATGTTTGGTATAGTAACAAATAATTTACCTTTTTTGTAGATGTTTGTAATATACCTTAGTGTGAATGAATTCATTTTAAGGACAGCATAATAAACATATAGTGAAAAAAGGAAAATGCAGGTGGCAGTATCATAGTTGGGTAGAAGTTACTTGCAAACTAAAATAATGGTTTTCATGAAGATAAAGAAGTTTGTACTTACCGTGTGCCTTTTATTTGGTTAATACATTATACGTTTCTTGCATTGCAGGTCAAAGCTCGGAGAGAACACAACAAGTTAATGAAATGTACAAGTGAGCGTTGTACATTGATGCACAAATATTTATCATTAAGAAAATATAGACTCATTGAACAGCATAAATAAACAATTGATGTTTCGCTTGCCAGGTTCAAATTATCCTGGATAAAAGACAATGTAATTCCAAATTTGATTTTATTGAGCTCGAACGTTCACATTTGCACGTGACTTCTCACCTTCAGAATTCGATAATATGCAAATTGTTTATCTGCCAGAATGAAATTTAAATCTGTAATTAGAGATAGGTCATCATAGTTCACGCAAATGTTGTAAACAGTTATTCATGTTCATCTCACACATAGCGATTGAACGACTCATTTGAGAGAGGGTGTTGATCTCCCACTAATGCAGTTTTAATACTTCAAGAAGTAACGTTACTAATTGGATATCCAACTAATTCTCACGTATCCATTTGTAAACAGATAAGCATAAATGAAAATTACAGTTCTAAGAAACCTGCCATCTTCAAGTTCCAAATACTTCCGAATAATTTGCAACCGTTTTCCACAGAAAAAGTGAATGTGCCTTTTTCACGTCCTCGAAAAAGAACTTATGATAACAAAGATTACTTCTTTTGCAACATGTGTCATGCCAATCTGCTATAACTCAACTGTGCAGTACAAAGAGGTCGAGCTCTATGTTAGAATATATTGATCCAGGCGAGTTTATATGCTCCGAAGTTCTCACCAGCATGCTCAAAGGAATTCATAGTATGTTACAGTAACGCCACACAGATCTATAATGCAATGATGGAGCATACCGTTTCCAACTACAGAACATAAAATGTCCACAATGAATGAGAGTAAGAAATAATTCTGCACAAAAGCGTATTCGGACCAGACTTTGTTTTAGATGCATTCCTCTTTGCTAAACATTAGCTCTATTGCGGCAAAATTCTCTCTCTCCCTCTCGCCCGAGTGGTGTGAAGTAGAGATATACACTAATATAAAATAAATGAACAGATTATCAAAGATAGAAGCAAACACAGCATGCAAATTGTCCTCCACTTAGATGAGTAGCAAGTAAGTTTGATTAAAGAATCCAGACGTTTTTAGTTTCACATTACCCTGGGTGACAGTCAACATCTAAACATTTTCGCTGTACACTTCTTATGAAATCATAAGGTACCGTCACAAGAGAACCTGCAGGTACGTGTCAGTTATAGCTCTACCGTGAAGGGAGGTTGGGTCCCATCGCACGTTTTTATTGATGAGTAAATATGTTTTAAGCAAACAATTTTTGATTGATGATAAGACATCGTTTAAGGATCTTCAGAGTTTTGTTCGATTCACGTATGCTTATTATATTGAGACACTACATGTAATTCAATCAACTGATTAAGAAACGTTTATATGGACATACGTTACCCACATTGCTTTCCTGCAATGAAATGATCGCTATTCTATGAATTACTTTACGTTCAAGATGAAAGAGAATATGATTTCTGATGATCCAACACAGGTATCAATTGATAAAGTTTGTACTATAAATACATATGATAGAAATGAAATATATATTGAGTAAGGAAAGCGATCCTCAAACATGTGCACTTACTTCGATGACGCAGGTTGGGAGGAATCTTGCTCATGTTGTGCGGGTCATTGGTGGGATTGAGACTTGCCTATGACTTGATTGTGTACGGATTAGTTTGTAAATGTTACCTGCATATATTTGGTCCATCGACTTAGACTCTGTTGTGGGTGCATATAAGACTTCCTCTTCAGCAAGTCTCTATGTTAAGGCACGTGAACCATTCGTGTTCTCAGTCGAACAAACCTGGCTATTCGGTATGCTACCAACTATCTTCTAACGTGACAAAGCCAGTATTTGATGTTGTGTTAAGGCCAAAATTCAAACCCTCGTATACTGAAAAACCAATCTTCAATACACCTGTTAGCATACAATTTCGTCCTCACTTACACGCATCAACATCAGTTTTAGAAATACTGCACAATTCTGGTTTCCAAGATCACCTCCGTAGTTATCAAATACTCCCAAACTAATATTTAATCTTGTCGAATTCAAAACGTTCTCAACAAATCGTCTCCGTTTTGAAGGTAAATCAATTAAACTAAAGCCTCCTATCATAGCCACGCGTATCTGCATGCAGACAGTTCGAAAGATAAAGATTGAATTGGATCTTCCATTGCATCTCTCCTTGATATCATCTCGAGCCGGTTACCAGTTAAAGCCTCAATTTGTATCGCAGAAATTACGGTCATTCACATAGCTTTGACATACATCTCAAAAACTAATTTCATCATCTTTTTGGATTCCATTTTCGTATTGAATCCATTGCAAAATCATATAATTGACATGTTAAGATACCAGAAGTTACATAACTATGATATTCTCAGAAAATCTGTGGGAAGTCTTCTGTACTGTTAGCTGCCTCTTCACAATGGGACAAAGAGTAATCAACGAACAGATAATACAGCTCCAGTTTCAAATGGAAGATTCGCGCATGTTAAATATTGTATAATTTAGCTGTTCGGTAAACGTATGGAATAAAAATACCACATAACATTAAGAACTTCAAAGCCACGATAGAAGAGTAGGAACCCTCCTACAGAATAAATAGAAAAGATGAGGAGCTGTCCCGTATCGGATATACATACCTGGGTAATGCATAGCTCTTTAAAAGTCAGCCTCGACTGGAATGCATGCCGTGCAAGTATCTACTGACAGTGGAAACCATTCTTGTCGAGAATATACATTTCAACCATTTGAGACAATAGTATTTTGACGCGACCTGTTTAAAGAAACTGTACGAAGAAGTACTTCCCTACAGAATATTTAAAGAAACTGTACGAAGATGTACCTCCCTACAGAATATTTTCGCGTACGAGGACATATCTAAGAAGAAAATCTTGGAGTATTTAAGGGAATGTGGCTGATGTAACGAAATTTTAATTATGTTTTAAGGTTATTACATGAGTTACCTTATTTGTTTGATATACATTTCACAACATTTTATCATTTTTACATTTTACATTTTATTTTTTGCAGTGCATGCTTTTATCTATATGCAAGGGTTTATCTTCCTAAATTTGTCTGAAATTAATTAGTACATTTATCGAACTTTGTTTTTTTTTGGCACTGCATAACCACATGAGGCTACAAAAAGTTGTTCTATATCTCTCTGTAAAGACTAAAGAACTCAGCAATAAAGTCGTACTTCCTTTCCTTTATCTATTGTTCATCCTTGCATGGACTCAGATGCTTCATACAATAAGGTCTTCTTCCAACTAACAAGACTCTTCAATCGATAATTTATATACATTAATGTTCTAAAATATGCCATCTAATTTCCGTTTGTTCAAGTTACTTTCCAGTCCACCGAAAACAATGTATCAATAATTTTTAATCTTTCCTAATCATTTAAATTGACCCGATATCGGTAGTCATTTTCATTTATTGACTTTGTTATAGCTTGCTACATATCATAGCCTTTCCCTAGACTAAAAAGTACTTCGTTGTTTATCTTCCCTCTATGATTCCTTAGATTCTGATCATATCTTCATACCTCTAATTTTATCTTGCACGATATATTCCAATTTAGATCAAAGATTGTCCAAAACATTCATACAAAG
>JAECUM010024705.1:12500-28686 GCA_016617855.1 Megalonaias nervosa
GAAGATGATCCAACACATGTTCCTAAGATTACGAGACCGATGACCTATCAACTTTGCTACTGAGCCGTAATAAAAGAAGACGACTATGAACAGAAAGCGCTTTAACAGCAAGGGACTCTGAATGAGTACTGTTTTTTGCAAACATTCTCTGCGTATTTTTCAGGCAGAGTTGCTGATTAAAAGTGACTATTCATAAATATATGCATTTTTTCCATTTTTTCCATTTTCTTTTTTTCAAATTGTAGCAATAGTTACATTTTGTAAGTTCAGTCAGTCTTTCCCATCTTAATATCGTAAACGCTGATATCTATGGCTGATGAGAACATTATATGTGCATCGACCCATCCCACCCCCAGTCAAAGCGTTCTTGGATCTGCCACTGCATGACAATGCTTTCCAGACAAACCATTCAGCTTTAATATCATCGAACAGTGTTCATTCGTATACATCCATGAACCAAAGTCGTTTTCCTCACAACGCACGTGCAGTCCCAGGTCAGGTAATTATAATATTCATAAAGCATAACGGTAACAGATAGCTACACAACTGTAACGCAATCCTAAGCAACTCAAGGGAGACGCAGAACAATGACAACACAGGAATGCAAATTCCAGTCTATGAGCGCTTGCAAATGCCATAAGTATGGTCACTCAGCGCTTGATGAAAAAACTGGTACCATTTTCTTAGCAATGTACTTTAATAGTTCTATCAATTATTCTGAACTTAAAAGGAACAACACATGTGCATATTTTATCGATAATCGCAATCCACCATCAACAAGAAACAACATAATCAGGTTTATTAGGATGTGAACACTATTCTGTCCAACTTTAGGCAGCAGTAGCAGTAGTAGTTATTGCTTTTATTGTTCATTTGGCTTTTTCTTAAAGATATAAATATAAACTCTTTGCTACTTCAACCGTGACGACAGCAACAACGCCTTCTCCTATTTCCACTATTACCGATACTATTACTGCTACTATTGCTTGATGACAACGATGCTCACAGTTTTATTCATGATTGACCTCTCCTTTCAATATAGCGTATATAGCTCAGCTCCCGTATGGGAGATAACCCTTGCTGCTGGTACCTTAGACAAACAAAAGTGCAAAATTTTGCGCCTTCGTCGTTAGAACCTAGATCACAGTTCATTGATCTTCCTCAAAATTGTTATCCCGAGTTATTAAGAGATATCGATTAATCTTTAAAAAGCAGACAATAAAGGTTCAAGTGTTTCAGCGAAATGTACATTCACAATGTTGTTATGTATATTTAATTTAATTATTTGTTTGTTAGTTTTAAATTTTTTAATTCCATTGCATGCTATTGTAATGTAACAATGTTTACTAGACTTGATCTTATCCAAAATTGAGTTCATTTCTGTTTGACCTGATTGACCTTTTATTTTTTATTTAGTTGACTTAAACAAGTAATACTAGAAACATTGTATCTAGTTGCTGACCTTGTTTCAAAATCAGTGACAGATTTGGTCAACAACTTTTTCTTATTTGTTATTTGTTATTTTTCTTAGAGTAAGAATCATTAAGTCAAAGTCATACCTGGGTTACGTGACGGGTGGCATGTGTCTAATGTTACAAACTTCTATTCTATTCAAGTGATTCTTTTCCCTGGAAATACATAAGTGCTCCTACAAAATTCTTGGATAAGACATTTATTGGAAGTTATACTAAATTAAAAACTGGAATAATATTTTCTGTGATTCAACAAAGGACTGTTGACACAACAGCACTTCGCCTACCATAACAGACGTCATCGCATTCCATTTTGGATCTTGTCGGGACTCGAACTCATTTTCATTCAGGACATTTTATTATTAGGACTTCTATTTTTAATTCTTGGATTAGTTTTGGATTTGATTCGTAAAACCGTAAGTTATTTTTTCTTAATTTTTCACTTCGTATTATAGGGAAATAAATTATTTGTTAAATTTACAAAGCTTGTTGTCTTCACTCATTTCTATTACTTTTTCAACAGCAAAGACTCGTAACAGAAAATTGGGCGCTCGTCCTTGGGATATATGATTTTTGGCTAAAATATTTCAGAAAACATTGTTTGAAATTTAAATTCCCCTAGTTTTTGATTTTTTTTTAAATCCCAAGTATTATTTCACATTTTAGAAATCTTTAGTGAAATCAACAAGCTTTTTTTTTACAATGTCACCAAAATTGGAGATCTTTCATTGAAATCCTAAACAGGAACAGTTAGACGTTTTCAAAAAAGAAAGATAAATTGCTACATTTTGCCAGAAAATATGATCTTTCTGAGGCAAAAGATTCTTTAACGAAACAAGAAATAAAAATATATTTTGGTCCAGTATTTGGTGGAAAACATTGTTTTGGATAAAAGTGATTTGGTTTCGATCAGTAAGTCTGTATCAGACTGACAAAAAAAAAAAGAATCAAAATTAAAATACAGGATGGAATTAGAGTTAAGAAAGCTTGAACTTCAGAAAGAGGAAAAACAAATGCTATTGGAGAAAGAAGAGAGAGCGACAGACACAAATGCAGTTACAGAAAGAAGAAAAACAAATGCAAATGCAATTAGATAAGGAGGAAAGAGAGAGGAAAATGCTGTTGGAGAAAGAGAAGAGAGAGAGACACAGATGCAAATGCAAATGCAATTGTAAATGCAAAATGAAAAGGAAGAAAGGGAATATCAATTTAGATTAAGAGAATTAGAGCTGTCAAGTGAAAAGCAAATCCCCACTTTACATATAAATTCAAGTTTTGATGTTACTAAGAATATTAGGTTAGTGTCCCCTTTTAGAGAAAAAGAAGTAGACAAATATTTTCCTCATTTTGAAAAAAGTGCTGAAAATTTGACATGGCCAAGGGAGCATTGGACTCTATTATTACAATGTGTACTTACTGGTAAAGCTAGTGATATTTACAACTCACTGTCACTACAGCAAAGTACTGACTTTGATCTGGTTAAGAAATGCATCATAAATGGTTATGAGTTAGTCCCTGAGGCTTATCGGCAAAAATTCATGTCGAATTTCCAAGAGAAAAAGAGCAGTTATTTGATAGATGGTGCTTAGCCAAGAAAGTTGATCAAGATTACGAAAATCTCAGACAACTTGTATTACTTGAAGAGTTCAAGAACTGTGTCCATTGTGACATTAAGACTTATCTTGATGAGCATAAGATCGAAACCTTGGAAAATGCTGTTCGTACGGCTGACGAGTATTTCTTAGCTGATAAATTTATTTTGTAGGTAACTCTTCCACTCAGCAGTCTTCTGATAAAAAATTATTTCAGTTTAATTCGAACCCTTCTAAATTTCAATGTGGCACAACTTTTACAAATCACGCTTCTGATAAGCTTGATCAGAAATCCGTATTTCTTCCTACGTGTGCCTATTGCAAGAAGAAAGACACGTTATTTCTGATTGCTACAAATAGAAAAACAAGCATCAGAATCAAGACAGACCTATTCCAAATGCTGTTATTTCTAAGAGGTCAAGGTCACGGTCATGTATTGAAAGCAATACATTTGTTGGGTCTAATAAACCCCAGTCTGATTTTATTATGGAGAATTATGAACCATTCATGTTGAAGGGTTCTATATCACTCTTAGGCGATTTGGACAATCCCATCCCAAATTAAAATTTTAAGGGACATAGGAGCTTCTCAGAGTCTTTTATTATCAGATACTTTGCATTTTTCTGAGAAGTCTTCTTCTAATGAGAGTGGTCTTATTCAAGGAGTAGAGTGCGACTTTATTAATGTTCTTCTTCATTGTGTAAATTTGTCATAATACTTAGTCTCAGGACCCGTGACAGTCGGAAAAGTGCCTTCTTTACCCGTTGAGGGCATTCATTTATTACTAGGCAATGACCTAGCTGGAGATAAGGTTGTGGTTAATCGACCTTTAACTGACAAGCCTTGTTTGGATCAGGAAGTCGATAATATTGAAAAAGAATTCCCTGATTTATACCAGCTTGTGCAGTTACCGGATTTATGGCAAAGAAAGCTCTTGAGAATGATGTTGATAATGAAAGTATTCCTTTAGCTGACACATGTATTGGTCAGGCTTTTGATGAGGTCACATTCACTCTTTGTTTGGATCAATCAAAAGGTATTGATCACAGTGATCCTCTTTTAACTACTCATTCTCTTTATTCTAATCAGGGTGACAAACGACAATCACTTGTCGTCGAACAGGAAAAAGATCCTGAGATCTCCTGTTTGTTTCAATGGGCCATTAGTGAAGTTGAAGCCACAGAAGTACCTGTCTGTTATTTCATTAAAAATGGAATTCTTATGAGAAAATGGAGACCTCCCGAGGTACCTGCTGGTGACGAGTGCTCAATGAGCTATCGAACTGTAATTCTAAATAGTACAGACAGGAAATTCTTAGTCTGGCACAAAACTCCTTTGGCTGGTCATTTAGGGATTAATAAGACTTATCACAAGATCTTGAATCACTTCTATCGGCCAAAAATTAAAAGTGATGGTTGTAAATACTGCAGATCTTGTCATAGTTGACAAGTGGTAGGAAAACCCAATCAGAAGATACCTAAGGCTCATCTGCAACCTATTCCTGCATTTGACGAGCCATTTAGCAGAATAATGGTAGATTGTGTCGGTCCCTTACCTACGACCAAGTCAGGTAAAAATACTTGCTGACCATTACGTGTGCGTCAACAAGATTCCCAGAGTCAATTCCTTTGAGATATATTAAAACTAAAACAATAGTAACAGCTTTGATAAGGTTATTTACTCAATTTGGCCTTCCCAAATCTGTCCAATCTCATCAAGGGTCAAATTTTATGTCTGGAATTTTCCAGCTAATTATGCTTGAATTTGGCATGCAGCAATTAAAGTCAAAAGTGAAATTATGGTTCGACAGAACTTCAATGGAGAGAACTTTTGAGTTTGGTGATAGAGTTCTTTCACTCTTGCTCATCCTTCAAAATTTTCTTCAGATTAGGTAGTACGGCCCTTACAAAGTTAACAAGAAAATGAATGAGTTAAATTATAATAATAGTACTCCTGGGATGTAAATAAATTAAAGGAGTACCAGTGTGCTGAGAGAGCTAGCCAGGTAAATCATGTAATTAATTTAGTTGTACCTGTCCCACTCAGTGAGGATTTAAGTGAAGGAATGCAATCGGACTCTATTGATTTTGGAGCGACAAATCTTCGGAATTCAGAAATTCTGATTAATCTGGACCAGAAACTTTTACATTTGCAACAAGAAAGGACTCAACTTAAACAGTTATTATTTGAATATGAGCACTTATTTCCGGATGTTCCTACCAGAACAAACAAAATTTACCATGACGTTGAAATTGTAAATTCCAAATCTCTGAAACAGCACCCATACAGGATGAACCCTCTCTAACAGGAATACTTGAAGAACGAAATTCAGTATTTCCTGGAAAATGATTTCATAGAACCGAGTAAAATTGACTGGAGTTCACCATGTATACTTGTTCCGAAGCCAGATAAAACTTTCCGCATGTGCACTGATTATAGAAAGGTGAACAGTGTGACTAAAACAGATTCATTTTCATTACCAAGAATCGGTGACTGCATTGATGAAATTGGAAATGCAAAGTATGTCACCAAACTTGACCTTCTAAAAGGATTTTGGCAAATTCCACTGACGGAAAGGGCAAAGGAAATTTCGAAATTCGTGACTCCAGATGGACTTTATCAATATAAAGTGATGCCGTTTGGGATGAGAGATTTGCCAAGTACTTTTCAACGTTTGATGAACATGATTACCTCTTTTGTAGATAATTGTGATGCTTACATCGATGATGTCATCATCTACAACGACACCTGGAAAGAACATTTAGCAACAATTCGGAAATTCTTTGATAGACCCACTGATGCAAGTTTGACAATTAATTTATACAAAAGTGAGTTCTGCTGTGTTTGTGTAACATTTATAGGTCATATCGTGATGACCAACACAATACAAAAGAAAACGGTCGATAAGTGTGCTTACTTAGACAACTGATAGAGTGGAGCTTTTCTAAGGTAATGACGGACGGTGTAACCATGTTTGGGATTCCCAATTTGACTGGCTAATATTAGATGTCGAACAGCGCTGGTGGAGAGGTCAATTAGTATTCATGCGTCGATCATCACAACAAAATATTTTATAAATAAATAAATAAATAAATTAAAGCGTATTATTAAATAAATAAATTGATGAATGATTGTTATTATATTAGTGTTAATGTTGGTAGTAGTATTAGTAGCAGCAGTCATGTAAACAAATGTTTATTTTACTGTATTCTTCAAAGTCATACGGTATGTAATAATTCTTTATGTCGCATGGTCAATTTCATGTCGCGTGGTCAAATGATTTCATGACATTAAGTTTCTATCGTAATTCGTTTGATACAGCATTTTTAAATAATTTTATAACAAATTCAGTTACATGTTTGTTCCTCTAAATCATGGATGGCAATAATTATAGACCATTGCTTAGATGAATATGAAGTTCTGTAAAACAGTAAACCTACAACATTGACTAAAACTTCTTATATACTTTAGAAACAGTCCAAATAGTTCAGGTTGTTGTTACTCGTCAGTATTCAACAGTATTGACCGTAGTTAAGAAAACATGATAATCGCTTCGTTACATGGTAAACACGTGAACTTTTATCATTACATGTTTTATCTAGTAATAGGAATTTAATGAAACACAAACGACTCCAAACTGAATCTATAAATCTGTAAAATCTGTACCCTTTTATTGAGGTTTTATCCAAGACATACGGACCACACTACTCTGGCAACAGTCATGACGCACAATACACCTTCATATTTTGCCGTTATCATAACAGCCACATTGAGACAATCAAAGAGATAACCGCAGACTGAATGTTTCTGTCTCACATTTTCATATCTTCACTTTCCATTGATGTGCTGCGTCATTTTTTCCTAGTATCAACATTTCGTGATGTTTCTTTGGCTACATGACCTTTCTTCCTTTCTAACAAACATAGTTTCGTTCTCCGCTGAATTAGAATCATCCTATGCATGTGAGTGCGTACTGACTGCGCGCTTCTTCAGTTTCGTTCAATAAATGACCAACATTTTAAGTGTCACAAATGTGTTATTCTTATACCATAACATACCATACTATAACATAACATAACACAACATAACATAAAATAATATAACATTAAGTTTAATGTGCTTGTCCTTAAGTTAGCGATAGAAAAGTTATGTATCTGTGGCGCAATGTTTTTTAATACTCGGTGAAAAAACTTGTTATCGTTTTCTTAGAAACAAGCATACTAAACGTTATGTTATGTCGACACTCGTACAATGGATTCGGTGCAATATTCATCAACGGATTCAGCTTAAGAAATTTGGAAGATCGAAGTTGCAAATAACAATTATATTGCCAGAGAATGTTAGGATATGAATTGTTGCTGTATTTCTCTCTCTCTCTTGTGCTTCATAATCATTATTCGTTGTGTGGGTGCTACAGGTATGAGACCTCTGTTATTTACATTGTATTTTGATAGGTACCTTGTTTCGTGCTGAATCAGTCGCTCATCTTGTTTTTTGTTAGGGCTTCTCTGTGTTATCACCACATGCTCACCTGCTGTTCTCTGTGGACTTAATTGGTCAGTCTTGCAATTAGACCGTTCGTTGATTAAGTACACCTGACTAAAATTTATAGATATGTTTTATTGTACTATCTTACAAAAGAGATATTGCCTTTAAAATGTGTAGAGTGTTGATTTAATGATTGACAATGAAAACCTCCAAAAAGATACATGTACACTACGCATCAGTTCATACGTTTCAACTTTCAGTTTCTTTTTTCACATGTCGCTTGACATCTATAGTACAATTCTAGGTCAAATTTATTCACTTACCCATGATTACACAATATTTTACTTTGTTGGATGTTATGATCAGTTACTTGAAACAAAAGGGGCTCATTCAACTTATTTCGTTTAGTCAAATGTTAAAGTAGGATTAATTGTTCAGTAGATACTAAACATCTTAAGGCAAATGGCTCATGTGTTGAATTTGTATACGATATATAGTGGCAATCGGTAAGGTGAATGATATTAGATCCGAATCTAATGTCGCGGGTTCG
Organism: Megalonaias nervosa; assembly: GCA_016617855.1. Lineage (NCBI taxonomy): Eukaryota > Metazoa > Mollusca > Bivalvia > Unionida > Unionidae > Megalonaias > Megalonaias nervosa. The sequence continues at coordinate 20,603 of JAECUM010024705.1, forward strand.
AACCGCGGTCGAGTCATACCAAAGGCTTATAAAAATTGTACTAATAGCTGCATCGCAAGACGCTCAGCATTAAGAGGTTAGTGTTAGGACTGGTTAGCCTGGTGTCAGGATAATGTGATTGGGTGGGACATCATGCCACATATCTGCGGCGTAATGCCCCAGTGCTAGACATCACTATAAACTGCCACACTGCAGACATCGTAGCGACATGACTGAAATATTGTTAAAGCTACATTAGAAATTCAAAACACACACACACACAGATCCGAATCTCCAACAAGCTTTAGAACGCCGATACAGACCTTACCTTACCTTGCTGTAAGAGATGTATTGGTCGGCGGTCGGTATGGTCAATAGATGTTACGGTTTGACTGACATAAAGGCTATACGTTAACTTAATACAACGATTGCAAATGTTTCAGCTCTGCCAAATAGTTGTAACATCGCGACGGTTTTGTTGCAGATTTATTGAACGGTTGTAATGGATCGTTGTTGTTGTAGCTCCAGGTTGCATCGTTACAGTTATCTTCAGGGATTCGTAATGATGAACTAACCCACCGCAATGATATCGCAACGCAACAGAATCACAACACATGACTGATTTATCGAGTGGTATGCATCATATATAATTGAGAAAATTATCCTCTTAGATTATCACGAGAATGTGTAGGCATAGTATACATATTATCACGTGAATGTGTAGGTATTGTACACAGATTATCACGAGGACGTGTCCGTATCATATATACATTGTCACGAGAATGTGTAACTAATGTAGACAGATTACCACGCGAATGTGTAGGTATCGTACACAGATTATCACGAGAATATATTAGCATCGTACACAAAGTACCACGAGAATGTGTAGGTATCTTACACAGATCATCTAGAGAATCTGTAGGTATCGTACACTGATCATCACGATAATGTGTAGAAATCGTATACAGATTATCACGAGGACGTGTCCGTATCGTATATACATTGTCACGAGAATGTGTAACTAATGTAGACAGATTACCACGCGAATGTGTAGGTATCGTACACAGATTATCACGAGAATATATTAGCATCGTACACAAAGTACCACGAGAATGTGTAGGTATCTTACACAGATCATCTAGAGAATCTGTAGGTATCGTACACTGATTATCACGATAATGTGTAGAAATCGTATACAGATTATCACGAACACCGACAACAATTTTGTTTACAAAAAACTAAATCTACAGACACAAAACGTCTTCACTTCTGGGAATCCATTGCACCAGTTAAACATATTAGAACACTATACATGCACTAAGAATGTTGTTTTTAATTTTGTTTATAATTTTATCGTCCTGTCAGGACGACGAGTAAGAAGTGAACCCCGTCCATAACGCTGATTGGTGTAAAACAACGATGGCACTTTGGAAGGAAGGATAAATCTAGTTTCAAGATAGCAATAGACTAATATAATACGGCCAGCAATACAAAATGTCAGTATCACAACAGCATCTGATCACTTCCTAATAAAGGCATGCTGATATAAATTTGAAATAGACGCAGACCTGTCTTCAAAATAACAGGATTTAGTTATTTTAGGCTAACATCAGGCACTCCATATAAGTACATAATCCATTAGATATTTTACCTTCTCAATGGTTATAAGACAAATTACCACATAACGACGTTATCAAAGCCGTGCAGTCGAGTTATCTGTGAGATAACAAAGAGTGATAATTTTGAGAAACTTCATTCATCTATCGTCGTTTCGTTGGTTAGCCTTATAAAGTAAGAAGCAAACAAGCTAACAAATATTCCGATTTGTTACAAAATTCATGTAAGCTTCCTGCAGAACATGTTGCAGCTGACATCATAAAATTTCTGTAGGCTTCGGAGTCATTCAGTCAACAAGTGAATGGGAATGCCCTCTCTAGTACATGAGGAACAAATTTTTCGTCAGATATATTATAAAGATCTGCAAAAAGTACAATATCAAAATTATTGATAATATGCAACCGAACTACATTCCTTGTTCTTTGTGTTTTTGAACTCGAGATAAGCACACGAACAATACGAAGTATTGTAATTTTGACCATTATGAAGCATCATACTGTATGGAGTGACCAGAAACCTGGCTAAAATTTTGATCAATTGAAGCTCTTTGACATATGTATTTGGCACAAAATGGCAGGTTTAATACAATGATGTATATTATTGAATATTTTAAAGGCTGTCTCCCTGAAACGTATTTGATTGAAGCGATTATTCTCATATTCATTTTTGGTGTTCCATACAACTTGTTTCCATACTGTCTTAGCCGGAAATGTCTTTTTTTTTTTACAAAAGAATAAAATAAAGTCTTTCAAGTCGTATTTATGAAGAAGTATATATATATATATATATATATATATATATATATATATATATATATATATATCCCATTTGTTTCATATGGTCATTCCTGCAAAGAAAGGTACACAGTCTCTTTAGAAATATTCTTTTATACAACGTATTCTCAGGTATATGACATAATTTAGAAAGGACATATAATTTTCTTTAATCAGTTTCATGGACAATTCTGTTCAGTCCTAGCATGCTTTCGCTCATTGCAGACCTGGTCTTAATGTGAGAATTCTAATCTTTTAATGTCTTTTAATTTAATCTTTGACCATACCTCGCAACCATAAAGCGCACATGGAATAGCAATTTTCTTATATAAAACATGCAGTGGTTAAGAGGTTTAATTTACATTCCGTTTATCCAACCCCGATAAGGGAATATAGTGATTTTCTTCCTTTTGGACACGCCTTTTCCACTTTTGATACGCATCTCGTGTTATCTATTTTATGCTAGGCCGTGAATTAATGGATTTTCTGAAAGCAATAATTTTGATAATTTACTGGAGTGAAATACGATAATGTTTCACTGCCAGTCAAAGGACATAGTGGTAAGTATACCCGCCTTGCATTCAGACACACCACGTTTCAAGTCTTTGAAGGTACACATATCCGTAACGAGCGAAGGCCGTTCATGGATGGGGTGTAATCGATTGTCAAGCTTAACGGCTTTACGAGTCCTGTAACATATGATGTTCAGTTCTTATAATTGCAAACAGTTTTAAACATAATACCAAATCTTTATAAATACATACAGTAAGAGAATTATATTTTAATCATTATATACAAATAATGTTAAAGAACACAAGAAGGCCACATGCTTATACAACCAGTTCTTTCCTGGTGCTATGAGCTAATAAATTCTACTTTTATGCATCACATGATGTGATTTTAACTAATCGAAACGCTTGTTACAAGGCTTGGAAATATTTTATTCATGTATGTAACTTCGGTTTCATCCAGAATAATTTTTAACATCTCCTTTCGACCATGTTTAAGGCATATACTTCATCAAACATTATAACTTCGGAAAATTATTAAACTTTCTTGTATCACAAAATAATAGAAACAATAGCAGACCTAACAAAAATGTGCATTTATAGTCGACTGGTTTTAAACAGACAGTCAAAATGGCTACGGCTTCAGTGACTATATAGCGTTAGATAGAGTTTCGAGTGACCGCAGTGGCGTGCAGATTGTTTCAAAATTTCGTAAGAGTATTACAGTACATGAATAAATTATAGATACATTCGCCATCTCCTGCACTCGTTCAACGTTCGCCGCATCCAACACAGATTCATACATTTTTTTTAATCAATTTTTTTTCTTCAACGCTGTCTTCAAGGGTAAAATGATACCAGATTCAAATAACAGCCAGGATGTTTTAACAGTCTAAAATATTCCTGTAGAAATGAATCTTCTACTGATCGCAACAGTTAGTTTTAGGACTAGACAAGTGGTATACTCCTATTTAATATGTTCTTTATATGCCTAATAACGTTATTACACAATTACGTTTACCTTCATACAATGAAAATGAAGCATTTGTCACGTGCTTGTATGTTTCACAGCAATCGTCTTCAGCAAGATGGATTATATTAGTTTATTTCGATCATGATTTCCAGTCAGTCCCATGCCATATTGATGTTTGTTTTCCAAACTCCAATCCCTATCATGACGAAGTGTAATTATAAAGTAACAGAACATCACATCAGTCGTTCACGTAATCAGTTTTTTCAATTCTTCTGAACACGTGCAATTAAAGGGTAATAGAACATCACAGTCGTTAATGTAATCAGTCTTTCTCCTTATTTTTCAAACAAAGTGCAATACTTCTGAACCACAAAGGAAATCTTGTTTCATTATCTGGCATAATTTGTTTGCCTTTACACCCAACTAAATTTAGGAACCGTAATTGATAGTTTGAAATGTTGTTGTTGTTGTTGTGGGGCTTAACGCCATTTTTCAGAGAGAGGTGATAGGCCGCGGGTGGTGAGGTTTGAAAAGTTTATCAAATTTGACCAGAGAAAATATCTGAAGTATACATCAAAAGTAAAGGTTTATTGTAAATATCGTACACCGTAACTTTACAATTTCCATCTGCACCTGCCTGCAGGTACAGATACACGTGAAGCATTATCATGAACTAAGAGTAACTTTGTATCCCAGAAAATTGAGTTTGGTGTTTGATGTACACATGGTGTTTATTTCAACTGTTGGCAAATGTTCCATGAATTTATTTAGTACGAAGATCACATGACTGCAATGTGATGGTTATAAAGAGTAATCAGTCCGTTAGGTAGAAAGCTTTTTGCACAAAAAGAACAGGGTTTTTTGTTAAACCTTAGCCACGCATAGCTTATAAAGTAGATATTCAAGGATTAATTTAGTGAATCATACACAATAAAATCTTCCACTAACAGCTTTTCATCAGTGATTTGAGCTTTAGTACAAATAATGCCGACACATGCTTAAAATGGAAAATCAAAGATTGAACACAGAATAAGATCAGTTATCTGAAGAGAAAAAAAATGATAATGGTTTACTCTACTTGTTTCGAACTGTTTATTGTAGTTAATATTGATTAAACTTTTCAAATCCTTGTATTTGAATAATTTATGATATCTCTTACTTGTCTATAGTGCTTTAGAAGTCGATATGTTCTGCTATGTAAACACGCTTAAAATATAAATGCTTTCAACTATTGCAATTGTACTATGTATATAACACCATATTAGTTTCCGCCAGCCAGCCAGCAGTTCAATTAACTGCGGACTGGGGCAAAGAATGAGTAGCCATTCCATCTGAGCAGTTGAATGTTCTCTCTCTCTCTCTCTCTCTCTCTCTCTCTCTCTCTCTCTCTCTCTCTCTCTCTCACACACACACACACACACACACACTTTCACTGTACCGGTGCCACGGTAGTTTCCGTAGGTGAGGAATGTACGGAAATTCCCGAGGAATCTTGTTAGGATATTAATATTAACAGAGAGTATTCATTATTCATGATGAAATAGTTTTTTTTTTTTTTTTTTTTTTTAAATATGCTTTTTTTACAAAACAGTTATATCTGTCACAAATTAATAATGACAAATATAATTATGTTTATGATTCTTTAATCACATATTTGACACCTGTCACGTATGTCGACGTGGTGGCCAAATGAATTGAGAAATTGATTCGAGAAACATGCTCCTTGCAGAAAAAATTCGGATTAAAAAACAAATATAAAATAAGTGAAGGAACAAAACACATGTTTTAGTTATTTACTAGCATATGTGCTTGTGTTAAATATATGTATTCCTTTGAAAGACTGCGAATCATCCAACTATTCTCATGGGTGCACATGTTTTCTGTCTGAACTATAAGTAATACCCAGGTCCACTAAACAGTTTATCGTTTGCTGAATAAGTATGTTTAATGTTTACTGGTCCTTTACAAAAGTGTAGAGTTCAGTATTAACACTTTCATATTTTTATCAATAGGTTTTCTAATGTTAACACAATATCTTTCTCGGTTTCAGCTATAGTGTATGCTTAACCATCCAACTATAATTACAGCTGTTCTACTGCAAATTATACAACAATTTCCTTCTTCTGTAATGTACTGGCCATTTAATTATTGGGGGGAGCCGTGATTTTCTTTTGAGCTGACATGTTTTTGTTGTTTTTTTTGTTTTGTTTTTTTTTTTTTGTTTTTTTGTTTCTTAAGATAATTAATATTTCTCATAATAATATAATGGATTTAATGTGGTGCTATTTTGCTATAAATCAGAGAAAGATAGTTTTATCAGTTATGGACATACAGAATTAAACAAAAAAGTGTCATTTATGCATATATGCAGACTCCTTGCAGAGGACATTGATTTGTTGGCCCGTAATATACTTGCGGTATACCGGGGTACGTATTGCGGTACGTTGAGAAATACCGCGGTACACAAGTTTTCGATGTACCCAACTGTAATAGTTATGCAAAACAAAATGAGAGAATGGCCCATTTGTCAACCTCTGTCGCAAACCAGGCCTGTATTATTAGCTATGCATATACTACAGGTCACAGAATTACTGTGAATGTATTGTGAATTTGTTTTCAAATATTGTATATTTTACACACATATACAATACTTGAAGAGCAATACGGATACTCAAACCAATACAGTAACACGCTGCTACATACGCGTTTCCCTTACCTCGTAGTTCAACTTTGGGTGATAGATGGGGGAACCGGAAAAAGACATACCAACTATGTCTTACACATAAATTTCAATTTCGATATTCCTATACTGTTTCCAGACATCAAATACTGCTTCTGGTCGTTAGTTCCTCAAAGTGATTTTCTGATGTTCAGAACACTTCGTAATTTACTGTTTATGTCTCCGGCTTGCCATCAAGTGAAGACCTGTTTCAGGTATAGCGAAAAACGCTTCATCAGACAAACGGATGTAAACAAAATCAAATCCAAAGAAATAACATTCAATAGAACAGGTTTCAACGTCTGTACAATACTATAGAATCTTTATGTTTTTTATTTATTAACGCCATAGGTTACACATATCTTGACTTTCGGTGTTAGAAAATACACATTCCCCCTCCTTTTTTTAACTCTACTAGCGGAGAATCACGAGATTGTATAGTGTGTCCATAATTTGTAAAATGTTGACGCTCCTATACCAGAAGAAATTTGGGGGCGGGGTCTTTCAGTGTCTGTGTGTGTGTGTGTGTGTGTGTGTGTGTGTGTGAGATTTGAATGTTTAACGTTTCCGTGTGTGTGTATGTGTGTGTGTGATTCGGATTTTTAACGTAGCTTTGACAATGTTTCAGTCATATCGCTGAGATGTCTGCATTGTGGCGGTTTATAGTGATGTCTAGCAATAGGGCATTATGCCGCAGACATGTAGCATGATGTCCCACCCAGTCATATTATCCTGACACCATGTCGACCAGTACTAACCTGTTAATGCAGAGCGCCTAGCGAGGCAGCTGTTAGTACCATTTTTAGAAGTCTTTGGCATGACTAGGCCGGGGTTCGAACTCACGACCTCCAGCATCCCAGGCGGACACTCTAACCACTAGGCCACCGGCGCGGTATACGACATTTTGAACAGAACGTACAATTTGAAAACGCTGAATTACAGAGTATATTGCAGATAATATAATAACTCGCTTCCATGCCTCAGTCGTACATCATAATAGCAGTAAAGAGTTCGTGTGGCCTGACTTGACATTTTATTTTAACTGAATTATCACTCTTACAGTCGTTCTTCTAAAAGCAAAGATAACATGAAACATTATGCTAAAACAGAGCTAGAATAAATTATTGAAGGGAGGAAAAAATAATTTATCTCTAGAGGTAAAATCTAACAGCTTAAAATAACAAATCGTTTCGGTAGTTGAAAGACGTTGAAACTGACAGTAACGGAGCCAATTATCCCCATTTTGTAAATTTTCTTTTGGTGACTAGTGAAATGTTTGTTAGTTGTGATTTTCATCTTGAGCTTGGAGGTTGGTGGAATTTTTTCCATTTATACGGATATAATAAAGCATTCTTCGTTAAAACTTAAAAATCCAGTATTATTTGTTATTGAGAAAGTACTAATTTACGATCGCACGAAATCAAACTGTCAATCAATAGCAGAACATATACGTTTATGTGAAGTCTAACAAAGCATGAGTAAAATGTAACCTCAAAGCAGTGGTATTACATGTC